>NW_023611014.1:0-125000 GCF_013339725.1 Rhipicephalus microplus
ATCGGCCTGTAATTCTTCAAGTCCTTGTCATCTCCTTTCTTATATATTAAGATGATGTTAGCGTTCTTCCAAGACTCTGGTACCCTTCCCGTCAGGAGACACCTCGTAAACAGGGTGGCTAGTTTTTCTAACACAATCTGTCCTACATCTTTCAGCAGATCTGATGTTACCCGATCGTCATCAGCCGCTTTGCCTCTTTGCATGCTTTCCAAAGCTTTTCTGACTTCTTCTATCATTACTGGTGGGGTGTCATCTGGGTTACTGCTAGTTCTTATAGTATTAAGGTCGTGGTTGTCTCGGCTACTGTACAGATCTCTGTAAAACTCCTCCGCTATTTTAACTATCCTATCCATATTGGTAGTTAATTTGCCTTCTTTGTCCCTTAGTGCATACATCCGACTTTTGCCTATCCCAAGTTTCCTCTTCACTGCTTTGACGCTTCTTCCGTTTTTCAGAGCGTGTTCAATTCTCTCCATGTTATACCTTCTTACAACGGATACCTTACGCCTATTATTCAACTTCGAAAGCTCTGCCAGTTCTATTTTGTCTGTTGTACTTGACACTTTCATGATTTGACGCTTCTTAATTAGGTTCTTTGTTTCCTGGGAAAGCTTGCCAGTGTCCTGTCTAACTACCCTGCCTCCAACTTCCACTGCACACTCCGTAATGATACTCGTCAGATTATCATTCATTGTATCTACGCTAAGGTTGGTTTCCTCACTAAGAGCCGAGTACCTGTTCTGCAGCGACATTCTGAATTCCTGTACTTTCCCTCTCAGTGCTAGCTCATTGATTGGCTTCTTGCGTATCAGTTTCTGTGGTTCCTCCTTCAAGTCTAGGCGAATTCGAGATCGTACCATTCTATGGTCACTGCATCGTACCTTGCCAACCACTTACACATCCTGCACGATGCCTGGGTGTGCACTCATTAAAAAGTCTATTTCGTTCTTATTTTCGCCATTAGGGCTCCTCCATGTCCACTTGCGGTTTTCCTCGTTTTCGGTAGAGGGTATTTAAAATTCGTAAATTATTGCGTTCTGCGAATTCTACTAGTAGCTCTCCTCTAGCGTTTCTATTGCCGATGCCACAATCTCCTATTGCCTGGTCTCCAGCCTGCTTCTTCCCTAATTTTGCATTAAAGTCGCCCATAACTATAGTATACTGTGTTTTTACCTTACTCATTGCCGATTCCACGTCTTCATAGAAGCTTTCAACTGAAGCGTCATCATGGCTGGATGTAGGCGCGTAAGCCTGTACTACCTTCATCTTGTATCTTTTATTCAGTTTAGTTACAATACCTACCACCCTTTCATTAATGCTATAGTGTTCTTCTATGTTGCCAGCTATGTTTCTGTGAATTAGGAACCCCACTCCCAGTGCTCTAACCCCACGCCATCGCCGCGAACCATCTGACTACAGATGGTTCGCGGCGATGGCGTAGTGGTTAGAGCATCCGCCTCGCATGCAAGAGGTCCGTGGTTCAAATCCCGGTGCCGCGCAGTTCCCAACCGGAATTTAAAAAAAATCCGCGTGTTGATGGAACTGCATTAAGAGGCCTGGGGTGCGGCCTCAACAGTAACCACCGCCGCTGGGGTGCGGCCTCAACAGTAACCACCGCCGGGAACGCACTCCCTCACCAGAGAAGGATTGGCCACCCTGGTGCAGTATCTGGCCACTACCTCCCACATGCATACATCAAATAACTCGAGGCCCTCAGTCCCCAGCAGCTGCGAAGCAACTGACCACGGCGACGGTCAGATCTGCAACGCAGCAGAGGGTGCTAAGAATCTCTGGATCCGGACAGGCCGCCATTGGAACCTGAACTTGGCAACGTTTAACGCTAGAACGTTATCTAGTGAGGGAAGTCTAGCTGTACTATTCGAGGAGCTAGAGGGTATTGAATGGGATATAATAGGGCTCAGTAAGGTCAGGAGGACAGATGAGGCCTATACTGTAATACAGAATGGGCACGTCCTTTGCTATAGGGCTTGGCAGACAGAAGAGAACTGGGAGTGGGGTTCCTAATTCACAGAAACATAGCTGGCAACATAGAAGAACACTATAGCATTAATGAAAGGGTGGTAGGTATTGTAACTAAACTGAATAAAAGATACAAGATGAAGGTAGTACAGGCTTACGCGCCTACATCCAGCCATGATGACGCTTCAGTTGAAAGCTTCTATGAAGACGTGGAATCGGCAATGAGTAAGGTAAAAACACAGTATACTATAGTTATGGGCGACTTTAATGCAAAATTAGGGAAGAAGAAGGCTGGAGACCAGGCAATAGGAGATTGTGGCATCGGCAATAGAAACGCTAGAGGAGAGCTACTAGTAGAATTCGCAGAACGCAATAATTTACGAATTTTAAATACCCTCTACCGAAAACGAGGAAAACCGCAAGTGGACATGGAGGAGCCCTAATGGCGAAAATAAGAACGAAATAGACTTTTAATGAGTGCACACCCGGGCATCGTGCAGGATGTGGAAGTGGTTGGCAAGGTACGATGCAGTGACCATAGAATGGTACGATCTCGAATTCGCCTAGACTTGAAGGAGGAACCACAGAAACTGATACGCAAGAAGCCAATCAATGAGCTAGCACTGAGAGGGAAAGTACAGGAATTCAGAATGTCGCTGCAGAACAGGTACTCGGCTCTTAGTGAGGAAACCAACCTTAGCGTAGATACAATGAATGATAATCTGACGAGTATCATTACGGAGTGTGCAGTGGAAGTTGGAGGCAGGGTAGTTAGACAGGACACTGGCAAGCTTTCCCAGGAAACAAAGAACCTAATTAAGAAGCGTCAAATCATGAAAGTGTCAAGTACAACAGACAAAATAGAACTGGCAGAGCTTTCGAAGTTGAATAATAGGCGTAAGGTATCCGTTGTAAGAAGGTATAACATGGAGAGAATTGAACACGCTCTGAAAAACGGAAGAAGCGTCAAAGCAGTGAAGAGGAAACTTGGGATAGGCAAAAGTCGGATATATGCACTAAGGGACAAAGAAGGCAAATTAAATACCAATATGGATAGGATAGTTAAAATAGCGGAGGAGTTTTACAGAGATCTGTACAGTAGCCGAGACAACCACGACCTTAATACTATAAGAACTAGCAGTAACCCAGATGACACCCCACCAGTAATGATAGAAGAAGTCAGAAAAGCTTTGGAAAGCATGCAAAGAGGCAAAGCGGCTGGTGACGATCGGGTAACATCAGATCTGCTGAAAGATGGAGGACAGATTGTGTTAGAAAAACTAGCCACCCTGTTTACGAGGTGTCTCCTGACGGGAAGGGTACCAGAGTCTTGGAAGAACGCTGACATCATCTTAATATATAAGAAAGGAGATGACAAGGACTTGAAGAATTACAGGCCGATCAGCTTGCTCTCTGTAGTATACAAGCTATTTACAAAGGTAATTGCTAACAGAGTAAAGAAAACATTAGAATTCAATCAATTAAAGGAACAAGCAGGATTTCGAACAGCCTACTGAAGAATTGACCACATTCATACTATCAATCAGTTAATAGAGAAATGCTCAGAGTAACCAACCCCTATACATAGCCTTCATATATTACGAGAAAGCGTTTGATTCAGTAGAAATATCAGCCGTCATGCAAACACTGCGGAATCAGGGCGTAGATGAAGTATATAAAACATTCTGGAAGAAATCTACAGGGGATCAACTGCTACCATAGTGCTTCATAAAGAAAGCAACAGAATACCAATCAAGAAGGGTGTAAGGCAGGGGGAGACAATTTCCCCAATGCTATTTACCGCGTGCTTACAGGAGGTTTCAGAAGCCTAGAATGGGAACAGTTAGGGATAAGAGTCAATGGAGAATACCTTAGTAACCTGCGCTTCGCCGATGACATTGCATTGCTGAGTAACTCGGGCGACGAATTGCAACTCATGATTACGGAGCTAGACAAGGAGAGCAGAAAGGTGGGTCTTAAAATTAATCTGCAGAAAACGAAAGTAATGTACAACAACCTCGGCAAGGAGCAGCGCTTCGAGATAGGTAATAGTGCACTTGAAGTTGCAAAAGACTATGTCTACTTAGGGCAGGTAATAACCACTGAGCCTAACCACGAGATTGAAGTAACTAGAAGAATAAGAATGGGGTGGAGCACATTCGGCAAGCACTCTCAAATTATGACAGGTAGATTGCCACTATCCCTCAAGAGGAAGGTATATAACAGCTGTATCTTGCCGGTACTTAGCTACGGAGCAGAAACCTGGAGACTTACAAAGAGGGTTCAGCTTAAATTGAGGACGACGCAGCGAGCAATGAAAAGAAAAATGGTAGGTGTACCTTAAGAGACAAGAAGAGAGCAGAGTGGATTAGGGGACAGAGGGGGTTAAGGATGTCATAGTTGAAATCAAGAAGAAGAAATGGACATGGGCAGGGCATGTAGCGCGTAGACAGGATAACCGCTGGTCATTAAGGGTAACTAACTGGATTCCCAGAGAAGGGAAGTGGGTTAGGGGAGACAGAAGGTTAGGTGGGCAGATGAGATTAAGAAGTTTGCGGGTATAAATTGGCAGAAGCAAGCGCAGGATCGGGTTAACTGGCGGAACATGGGAGAGGCCTTTGTCCTGCAGTGGACGTAGTCAGGCTGATGGAGATGGTGATGATGATGATGATGATGATGATCAGATACAAACAAAGGAGATTTTTCTGTTCTGTTCTGTTTAACTGTTACACAGTGCAGAGTTTGAGGTGCCTATTGCCTCGGCTACTCTATATCACAAGTTCTGCAGTGAAAAATAAAATAATAATACAGAACGGTACCCAAAAATTAACAATACGAAAAACAAAAAACATAATAGCACACTGAAACTAGTTCAAATATCATGCCAATACACCGTTTTCTTAGCGCAGTTCACAGTCATAAACTATTTACACGCACACCTTCCTATTTTACTGTCAGTATATACATGACCACATTTTTATATACCCATCTCTGGCTGTATGTCATAGGCGCTGTCCAGTCCGGTCTCCACTAAAAAGTCTGTCAGGAAGATTATTGCCTTTTTCTGGAGATGCATCCCAGGCCATGGTCCAATTAGTTTCTTTATTGTGAGGGGCCGTCTGTCCAAAGTTGCTAATTTGTTCTTTAATTTTTCTCTTTCATTCGCGCATTTAACGCAGTCCAAAAGAATATGGCGAACATTTTCTTCTGCATGACCACAATGGCATTCTGGTGAGTTGGATCGATGTATCTTGTGCAGGAAGCTGCTTGTGTATGCTACTTCCAATCGAAGTCAGTGGATTAATGTCTGTAGCTGTCATGGGAGGTCTGTAGCTATGGAAAATTTTCTGTGTGGATCAACTTCATATAGTACCGTGTCCTTTGATTTCCATCGAACAATGGTTAGCTCCTTGCGTTATGAAATGTCGAATATCCGCTACAGACATAGGGAATGCGCAATCCCGTCCTTCCTTCAATGCTTTCTTCGCGAGGCTATCAGCCTCTTCATTTCCCTTTATACCAATGTGGCTGGGTATCCATTGAAATACGAAGTTGTGACTCTGCGATGAGGCATATTCGACAGTTTCTGCAATACATTGTGCTATTTCACCATTTTTGTAAGGTGATCTCGCAATTCTGATTAGCTGAAGAGCAGGTTTGCTATCCGTGCATATCACCAAGTTTCGTGGCTCAGGATTCTCGCAGATAAGCTTAACTGCTTCAAAGATACCCACCAATTCTGCTGTCGTCGATGAAGATTTGAGCCATATTTGTACATCTTCCTTTTCTGAATTTCGGGTATAAAGACCGCACAGGCTGACGCTTCTTCAGTGCTGATCCGTCTGTATATATCTTCGTTTTTTTCATTATGCATTACATGAAGCTGATGAAGTACCAACTGTGCCGCTACTAGAGGTACCATGTCTGCTTTCTTCTCAATGCCATCTATTTCACGGATAACGTTGAGAAGTGGCAGCATCCAAGGGGTTTTGAAGGTTTCTATTGTTTAAATTCTGGTACTACTGCTTGAAATGATGATATAGTATCCTGTAGTCTCGTTGCCGTCCTTTGTGTTAGTACACCAGATAAAAATGACTTTCATGTTGCGTGAAATTTCTAAATAAATTTCGAGATGGTTTTTAGTTCGGAGTACTGCCAAGGGTGGCTCTCGAGCCTCCGCTACACTAAAGCACAGGAAGTTGACCGTGGTAAACCCAGAATACCCTCAAGCTCCTTGCCATAACAAGTGAAGTCTCTTTTCGGTGGAGGCTGGAGTCCGTGCAGTAGCAGTGGTAAGTTACGATGGGGCGTATCCAGCAATATGTAGGGCTAATAAGGACTCTGTAGTACCACCCCATTTGGTCTCTTAGAGATGCCGGAGGATTCGAATGGCATGATTCACTTTTTGTTCAAGGGACTGGACATGAGGCGACGTTTTAATCTCCGGTCTAATACTACTTTCAAGAATTTATTAGTTTTAACCATTTGAATAGGCTGATTTTGCAGAATAATCTGGAAACTTCGAGGTCTTTTTAATGTAAACGAAGGTATGGCTGTTTTAGCCAGACTCAGTGCCATACCTCTTTTTTTTTTTAAAATGGTCTACATAATACAATCCTTGTTGTAGAGTTTGTTGTACATCCAAAAACGGACCAGACGTCCATATACTTATATCAGCATATACTGAACATCTGATGATGATGATATGGCTGTTTTAACCAGACTCAGTGCCATACCTATTTTAAGAAAAAACGGTCTACATAATCCAATCCTTCTTGTAAAGTTTGTTGTACATCCAAAAACGATGAACCAGACGTCCATATACCTATATCATCAGCATATACTGAACAGGAGATTTTTCGAAGTTATTGGCTGTTGTGCGTTTTTTCAAAGCGTGCTGCTGTGATATTTCTCGAAGTAGGCAGATTAGGTAAAAAAGGACCATCAAGGAAAGATACAGCTGGTGCATCTGCATGCTCATTGAGAGCTAATCCTCTATGGCCTGGTACCCAAAAGTCGAACGAGTCGCATATATCTAGGAATGCGCGAGTAAAAGTTTCTAAGGTACGCAAAAACGTTGGTGAGCTTAAGGCAGTACAGACCGAGAGACGTCTGTTAGAACAATCACCGCTGATAGATCTTGCGGCACTTTACGCAATGCTAGGACTATTGCCAGTAGCTCAGCTTCGTAAATAGGGGTGAAATTGGGTAACCAAATTCAGAAAGCCCAACCTAGAGAGGAAGATACGATTCATACGCTTGCCTTCTCTTTATAAACAGAAGCGTCAGTCGCTATCAAAATGGATGTTTCTAGATTGGCCAAATGATCTTCCAAAATGCCAATTATATACTGGTATGATAAATTTTTTTGCATTCTTGGGATATATATCGTCCAATTCTGTCCTAATTGCATCTACAGTGTTGAGTGAAAGTATTTCCCAAAGGTTAACTCCGAAGGGCTCCAAAAGTTTTTGTGTAAATATTACTTGAGGGCACCGTAATTTAGACCATTTGTGGTTGAAAATTGAGGTCTGCTGGTTAATGAACACATACTGTGACCACCGCTGAGGTAATGCATAGGTTTTAAGGAACGTACGTACTGTTAGAATATGAAATCTTTTGATAAAAGAAGGCAGGCGGGATTCTTCGTATAAGATATCGTTCGCAATATTTGGGTAGCCCTATGCATAAGCGTAAAGATTCGCGTTCTAACAGAATCAGTGGTCGAATTTGGTAGGCCGGAGCGCCAGAAAACAGAACACAGCCGAATTATAATATCGGTCGAATGTACATGCAATATAGGGAGTTTTATAATACCGTTTGCAAGTGCTGCGGGCGTTGCGGGTGTAGCGGGTACCATGTGAGTTTTAGAATAGCGCTTGCCCGGCTGCGATCCGCAACGCACAGTCGCAGCGACACCGCAGCCTCGAAACCAGCGCTTGCGAGTCAAATGCGGGCCGCCATTACCCCACGCGATTTCGGATTTTTTGCGTGCGGTCCGCGAACGCGAACGCCGACTCGCGTTACGTCGCATGCGCAGTGGCAGCGACCGCACCGCAAAGGCTCGCGGTGCGCTAATCTAAACCTCCCTAATATCATGACGAGCACGTCTCTCCTAAAACCGGCACGATAATTACTGAGCCTGCGCAGCATCCCTACCACACGTGCTCTTTTAGCAGCCAGTTTTCTATGTGGGGACTGTACAGTCAAGTGTTTCGGTGTTGGTTACCCCCAAATACCTAACTGACTCGACCTGAGGTATGGCGTCTTGTCGGTACATTAGTGAAATTCGCAATAGGGCATTTTGTGCGAAGACTATGATTGTACTTTTGTTTGTATTGAGGCATACGTTGATACCCTCCAGCCACGTTTCCAGGCTATTCATGTATGTCTGCAGAATCAGATACAGTGTGTGAATATCCGCCGACGCAGCAAAAAAATTGATATCATTGGCATACACATAGACCTGTACATCTTACTGTATGGGAATGGTACATAGTAATGCATTAAATAATAAGGGTGATAGTACTGACCCTCGCGGTATACCTCTCGTTTGCCTATATATTGAAGAGTTGACACCAGATTGCGAGCAGTAAAATTCTCTATCACCTAATAAAGCATGGATCTAGGCCACAAAGTAATAAGGCAGTCCTAAGTTCTGAAGCGAATCTAGCAGTTTCACATGCTCCACGCTATCATAGGCTTATGTGATATCTAAGGTTACCAAAGCGGAGTATTGTTTCTGATGTCGAGCAAGTTGAATTCTGCTGTCGAGATCCACGTGCGAACACAAATTGAGCAACCACATCTGAATCCAAGAATCCAATTTGACATGGGCTCAGTGTCAATTTTTCTAACATCCATCGATCTATACGTCTATATAAATTCTTTCAACGAGTTTTACTAGGTTCTGTGTAAGTACAATGGGCCTGATATTATTTAAGGTAAACCCAGCGCCTTGCTTTTTTAATAATGGAATAACTTTTGTCATTTTGCAATCGAGTGGAATCCAAGAGCTTCTAGGTGAGTGATTAATAATTTCGAGTAGGCCAAGTGGGGATATTTTATGTACTCATTTTATCACCGACGTTTTCATGCTATCAGGACCAGGAGCAGAATGGGGTAGTGTTGTGACTACGTTTGCTAGTTCTGCCGGTGTGACCTCTTCAAAATCCTCAGCCCTATGGGGGACTGGGCTTGATTGATTGATATGTGGGGTTTAACGTCCTAAAACCACTATATGATTATGAGAGACGCCGTAGTGGAGGGCTCCGGAAATTTCGAACACCTGGGGTTCTTTAACGTGCACCCAAATCTGAGCACACGGGCCTACAACATTTCCGCCTCCATCGGAAATGCAGCAGCTACCGCCGGGATTCGATCCCGCGACCTGCGGATGGGACTGGGCTTGGTATGAGTGAATCATCGTAAAGTCACTTTTTCGGCCCTGAGCTATATCTTCTAGAAAAGCATTTTGTTCAACTGGTGATGATACTATAGATTCTATATTCTTAGTACCGGAAGAACTTTTTTATTTCTAGAAAGCGAAAAAGTGCTTTTCTATTGACCGGCTTTGACAGGAACTCACATCGGTCGTTGTTAAATTTGTCCTTCGCATTAGCGATGGTTCTCTTATAAATAGCGGGCGCATACTTATAATCACTCCAGTTCCTGGGACACTAGTTGAAAATTAATTTTTTCCATGCAGGCTTTTCTTAGTCTATAAGCCCGTGAACAGTCTGCATTCACACCAAGGGGTCGTAGATGGCTACAGCTTTCAAAGGTGAATTTTGAATTATTTACTCTTTTAAAATGTCGCTTTATTCTGATGGCGTCTAGTTCCGCATCTTTCGTTTGGGTAGATAAAGCACTTCGTAATGATTTCTCTAATGTATTAAAGTTTAGTTGCGTAACCGATTATTCATTCTTGGAGGTTATGAACATACCGCCTCGAATTATTGGCTATGGTCACTACTTGTTCCCGAGTTATTCGCAGATCATGATAAGATGGACAGGTTAGCGTTAGAAAAAGTTAGATCAAGCACCGAGGATGACTGTATACTCATAAAAGTAGGAATTGTTGTGTATATCTATAAAGTTTTCTTCTTCAACCAATTCTAAAACGTTTGCTATTCAAATAAGTTTTAAAACTCCACGAATATGTTCAGAATGAAGTCACCTTCTAATACAATTTTTTTTAAATAGTGACTGCAGTATCTAGAACGTAAGAATTTAGAACACCCGCAGGAAAATAAGCATTAATAATGAGAATGGGAAGGACCAGGAATAGTAATGCTTAATGCTAAAATTGGTTTCTGAAGTCGTTGACTGATAAATAATTTCAGCTCTATAGGAGATTTTAGACGAGATAAATTACCAAACCTCTACCCGGAGTTTGACGATCTAGACGAAATGTGCGGTAATTTTATACCTAAAATACTTATTTTCGGCAAGCCAAGTTTCTGTAAAGCAACAATATCAGGGGAATAACCATCGCAACAATGAAGTAAGTCTGTAGCTGCTGAAAAAATTGAGCGGCACTTCCACTGTAGTACTTTTAAATTCCTACTTTGAAAAAATACCAGCACTCACTGCTTTATCTAAGATGCTATCATTTAAAAATCCTTTTTTATGCATTTTCCTTCTCATATTTCTTATTTCTTGATTTAGGACTAACTGAAGAACGTTGTGCCTCAAGAGAAGCGCGTCTTTTCATATTTCTTGAGTCAGAGTCCATTTGTTCTGCTTGTGAGACATGAGATTTGGAGTCTGAGCTCCAATCAAAGTCCTGTACAAGAGGCATAATTATTCTACGGCCGGAGTTTGGCGTGTCTGGCTTTGACTTCGAAGGGCCTGGTTCCAATGGAATATCAGTAACCTCAACTTGTGAGGGTAGAGAAGGGGGCACGTAGAATGGTTACCCCTGCAAGATTTGAGTCAACTGAGTGCTCCATTGTGCCAATGACTCCGTTATGCTCATGAAAAGAGAATCCATAGGCTTCGTCATGGCCCTTTCCACCTTTGATGTTTGGATCGGGCAACGACGACTCAAGCATCTGGTTTGCCCGGTTGGCAACGGTGGCATAGCCACGTGCACTCAGAGAGAATAGATCGGGCCTCACGCCGGGATCGTTGTTGTTCGATGATCTCTAGAAGCTGCAGCTCACATGTCCTCATGGGCAACTTTCTTCGTCAGTCGCATAATTTTCTCTGCATAGACAGCATCTCACCTCTTGGGTTGAACATTTATCGAGTATATGTTGGTCAGTACATGTGCGACAACTCACATCCGATCTACATCCCTTGACGACATGCCCATACCTACAGCATTTTGCACTGCAGTGGGCGATGGGATAGTGCATCTACACAATACATTAGTGGCCATGCCTTAATTTTGGTTGGTCGAGCCGTGCCGGCAAAAGTTACGATCACTGATTCTGGGGGACCTTTTTGTTTTCAACGTTTCGTGAACATCGAAATACAGACACTGCTCCTGCAGCCGCAAACATTTCAATTATTTCGGGTAGTGTAAGGCTCAAGTCCACTACCATGGAGAGGCCTTCAACAGCGTGCCAGGCAGTATAACCGTGGTGTAAACCCAAGTGAGGTCACTTCTGTCACTCTCGGCAATGACATCAGCGCGTGCGAGAGCTTATCAGAGCTCTCATTAAAGAAGAGGTACAAAAGATGCAGGTGACTGCTCCACCTGCAGAGCAGCTCTCCATTGCGGAGATGGTACGCGCCGAGCTACGGCAAGCCGTTCACGCTCCCCAACCATCCGAGGCGCCACAACAGAGGCCTGCGTCGAGATGAGCTACGCGGAAGCAGTGCGGATGGCGGCGATGGCGTAGTGGTTAGAGCATCCGCCTCGCATGCAGAGGTCCGTGGTTCAAATCCCGGTACCGCGCGGTACCGCGCAAATGTGGGTAGTCAGATACGACAGTCGTATCTGACTACCCATTTGAAGTTCCCATGGTAGAACAATCAACATCAATCAATTTATTTCTTTAGATAAGGTTGAGTACAGGACTAGAAGCTCAAGAGATTGACGAGGTCCTGACCCGTTCACAAGTTGACAAAGCAGCAGTGGTGTTCATCAAGAAAGGAAGAATAGTAATTACCAGGCTGCGTTGTCGAGCCCCTTCATTGAGCTTTTACCTTCACAGGTCGGGTCTGGCACAGTCGCCTTTGTGCCTTTATTGTAATGAGAGGGGATCTTGAAGCACTTCTTTTTGTCATGCCAAAAATTTAAAAGTAAAAGGAAAAATCTACTAGAAGCACCCCTACGAAAGTTGAACTTAAACTTGACACTTCAGTGATCCTTTCATTTGGCGCAGTCGCATTTAGATTGAGCCACAGGTGCGTTTTTATCGCTGTCACAAATTTCTTTCGAGAATCTAAAAGAATTGAATGCTAAAAATAAATCACTTCAGTTGTTTTATTTTTTATTTTCTTGTTTGTTTCTTATGTTTTTCTTTAGGTTTTTGTTTGTTTAGAAATCAAACACCTTTATATTATTACTTATATGACCTAATTATTCCAACCCTCCATTTGAAGAAGTAAATTAATTTAAAGAGCAAGGCACCGTCTCATTCATGGCCTGTCTCCCTAGGTGGGTGACGCCAAGGTGATGAGGAACCAACCAACCAACCCTTGTGCACTTATTGCGTGAAGCAACGTTACCTACCGTCTTTAGAAGTAAGCCATCCAAGACACCATTTCGATTTTCGCGACAGTTGCGCAACCATCGCAACTACCTCTGTAACGGACGCAAATGGCTCTTATTCCGTGCTATCTACGTTAAGACATGCGCACGCCTTCAACGCTGACTCGCAGTGTACACACACACACACACACACACACACACACACACACACACAATATATATATATATATATATATAATTATATATATATATATATATATATATATTTATATATATATATATATATACATATATATATATATATATATATATATATTTATATTATATATATTTATATATATATATATAGACATACATACGAGTACTCGAGCCGTGGTCGCGATAGAACCCGTTTCCTTCGGATCGGCAGCTGAGCACAGTTTTGTAAAAAAAAGAAAGAAAAAAAAGAGGTAAGTGAAAGTTCGAAAGTCAATGTAAGACGTCTGGAAATGTCCCTCGTTAATATTCGTCCACCAGCACAGAACAGCAGAGCACACGTCGGGTCCTTATATAGATCATTCGCTCGTATGTACATAATAGTCGACACCCCATTCATTTCACAACACACACGTGATGGGTGTCACATGATACTGTACATAATAAGTACATTTACTTACCATTAAGTTGTATGTGCGTATAAGTGTGTCTTTGCTTATCTGTGCCCGAGTTTTCTATTTTCGATGCACTGCTTTGTATGTTTTGCTTCAAGATACGTGTTCAAGTTTCAATCAACGGCTAAGGAGTAGCCGGCGCCATAATGGTGCGCCAACATCTCCTTATATATATTAATAAAAAAGAGGTTAAATATTTACTTAGGATTCTAACCGCGCTGATTTAACCACGCGCTTGGTCGTTCAACCAACTCGGCCATAACGCCAGCTGGTTGAGCGGCGATTAGATTTGCTTATCAAGATACTAAGATCCAAGACTCGAGTCGATGACGCGACTGTGTTGTAGAAAACTGCATTTTGGAACGTGTTTTTCGTCACGCATAAACATGATTGCTGGCTCAAATGAAAGCTTAGTCTTTGTACTAGTCAGATCTTCAAGAAATTTGCAGGATTCGGTCTAGTTTTTTATACGGCTTTTTTTTGTCCCCAAAAAGAATCTGTGATTTCGGTGGCTTCCGTAGGGGCCCATTGTGTAAATTTTATTCGTCGTGGGGACAGAATCGAAAGCCTCGACGGGAACAATGCTGCATTTGTAAGGTGCTGAAAGCTTGTAGAATTTGTCCTTTTATGAACTTTTAGAGTTTCCGTCTCTACGATTTTTTTATCGTCAAAAAATGAGCCCGCCACAATGAAAACACGCGAGCTTCCAGCCATGGCCGCTAGGAGCGCTGATCGATCAGTGTCCCTGTTCTGTAAAGGGCTTTACCCTACAGTTCAGGATGATGGCGCAGAGTTTTTCAAAGCACTGGGGTTTAGGGACCGGGAGGGCAAAATAGACTTTATGCAAGTAGACTTAACTAGAAGGAGGTTATCTGATTGGTGGCTAAAGTCAAGGCACGATTGAAAATTAAACTCTTCACTGCAAAGTACGAATCCTCAAACTCACTTTTTATGAAAAAAAAAATTAATATAGTTTTGGGTTGATTAAGTATTATGGCTTGGTGGCGCTAGCCACCGCCCGATGTAAAGGGTACAGCCATATCCATCCATCTATCCATCCATCCATCCATCCATCCATCCATCCATCCATCCTGAAAGCTGAATATGTTCTCAACATGACAACCACAAAGTAAAAAAAAACATGAAGTGCTCAAGGGCATTTTAACCGCTATTTCACAAAAAATATCGGCCAGGTTTACACAACAGAGTGTTTCACTGGAGATCCTAAAGTCGATTGACTTGAATACTCATGAAGTGACCGTTACAGAGCCAGAAAAAATTACATAATCAAAAGCCTATGCAGTTTTTCACGCTTTTATAAACACGTAGTTTGCGAAGCTTACAAAAATGAATGTTTTTTTAAACATCAGAGCAGAAATAAGCGAGTAAAAGCTAAACCTGTAGGATACTTAAGCTAAACCTACAAACACAAATGAAAGCAATGTGTTCCTGGGATTTGAATAACTTCTACGCGACTGGAGAAGCACTTGAGACACTTCCTAGCATTGCGTCGGTAAATCAAAGCTCCGATAAAGAAATTATACGGAAATGTGAGTATCTATAGAGTAGGGAATCTGGGCAGCTGACAGCTTCTATATTATGCATGCACATTGGAGGAAGTAATTTACCTTGAAGCATGCGCGAAAAGTAGAGCATGCAAGTACCTGTCAGGGTTACCTCTGACTACGCTGACATCGCAAGAAGAGCTTGGTGATAATGCCGGACGTGCGTCGCGCAGAACAGACACCTTGCTTTCGATCGAGAAACTCGTGCTGCCAGAGAACGACAAGAGATTTCACTTTGCAGGACACTCGACTGCTTGGCACGAATAAAAAGAATGCCCTTGTTCGTGACGGCGTGCACCGTCTCTTACAGGCTCCTTTTAAAGCACTGAATGTGGTGTCTCCATTTTGTCGTCACCACGCAGCGTGCAGTGACAAGAAGGGAAGCTTCTTTTATTAAGAAGCACTTTCACGTCAGCTGCTGGACAGCTGAATGTGATTCTGGTATTGGGACCTGCTTTCAATCTGCGTGAAATCGACAACGCTATTTGCATTTGGTCGAAACGAAGCTCAAAGCAGGGTTTTTAGGCACTCGACTAAGATGAGTGGAAAGCGAAATCGCTCGTTTTTGTATCTTTTTTTGGTAATTCTATTCCACTGATCTCTCCTTCCCTTAAGCTTTCTCCATCTAGCGTGTTTTTCGCACTGCCTCCAAAATCAGATGAATTGGAAGCTTTCAGAAGCTTACGTGCCTCCGAGATCGGTCCCGCTATGGCCAAGCGAAGATGTCTTTCAAGGTGAAATCAAGTTGGCGGACGTCCCAGCAACGTTGATAGGATGTCAAAATGACGTCAACAATTTCAACGGCGATCTGTGAATTCGTGATAGAGTCAGGTTGATAACATCGCATGACGACGATTTTTCGCCATGCGTATTGACGCCGACGGCCGCTTTTCGGGCTTGAATATGCATCTAATGCTTTCGCCTTAACCTTAAGCGTTATTGCTCTATACCTCCTAAAACCATTTCATCAAACAAAAAAAATCATATTGAGAATAAATAGTGATAGCTGTATATAAAATAAGGCCTATTACACTTGAAGTTTAAAGATTCCAAATAATTAAGGGACAAAGTATGATGCTCTCTGATAGCAGTCAGTGGAACCTTACGAATGAGAAGTTGATACAGTGGACACTGGCGTACTTCCTTTGTTTTCTAGTGTCTTTCTCTTGTGATTATGGTGCTGATCGAAAGAAGACGGTACATTTTTATACATACCTGGAGAGTGGGCGAATCGCTCGCTCATTTTATGAGACAGTGTTCGGTATATGGCATCTCATACAGCAACTCGCGAGCTTTACGTTACAAATCAGCTAACTGTACTTGTGGCTGCTGTAGAATTGATGGCACACCTGCTGGTCAAAATAAGCTGGCTAGAAAGTTCTGAAGTGACGAGAAAATCGGAGATGACCCGCTGGTGGCGCCGGAACCAAGCCAGCGCCAAGAGTCAGCAAATAGTTCATCCGAAAAGTATGTGAGAGGGCGCTTAAGTAGCTCTGCTTGCAATAATGCATCAGAACGATATTAAACTGTATAGCTTTAATGTGGAAGGAAGTAAAGCACGCGGACACGGACGCGAGAGACGGGAACTAAGCCATGTCTTTGGTCGGTGTTTGTCCACATCAATTATTTCCCAAGTCTGAAAGCCCTGCGGCTCAAACTGATGCATGTGGTTTGATTGATTGATATGTAGGGTTTAACGTCCCAAAACCACCATATAATTATGAGAGACGCCGTAGTCGAGGGCTACGGAAATTTTGACAACCTGGGGTTCTTTAACGATGCATGTGGTTTAAAAAAGTTTTATTCTTAAGAGGAAGCCTTGTTTGCCTCATCACGTTCATAAATTTTGAGAATTGGCAAGACTACGAGACATCACGACACTGACGCGTCAGTACCATTGATACCAATTATTAGCATAGAGTGACAAGAATAAGAAGCATGAATTATGGCTCGCGCCTCCGAGTCGTTGTAGGTGAATGAGTAAGAGGAAGTGTCAGCTTCTGAACTACCCAGAAATTGAAGTGTCAACGTGCGAGAACCAGTCAGACACATGCCAGTGACAGGATGATGCGTAGGTCGAGATACGAAATAAGCTGCTGCCTCAGCGATAGGCGATGAACGTCCATGCATGTCTGGTCTGCTGACAGTAAAGTGAAGTTTTGGGCCGGTTCGTTTTGCTCATTTAAATAGAAAGAGTGCAATTATTTGTTCACATGGGACAAGAGTTGATAACGCAGGCGAGTGCTACTGATGCAAGCTTCAGAAATACAAAGGTTCAGACCTTTGATGCAAAGGTTCAGATCTCAGGTATGAAAAAGACGACGCCTATATTGTTTACCGTGTTAAACAAAGTAAGCAGCCAATCCTAGAGATGGGAACTAGCGTACGTAGCACCCATTTGTCGGAGTCCAAATGTACTTCTAGGGATATGGATACGCAATGCCGTGCAAGACTTTAATTAAATTGTGAAGCCAGATTGAGTGACTTTTCGGACTCTCTCACAGACTATTCGGGGAATATTACTCTAAAAAAAGTTGTTTGATTGTCAAGAAAAAAATAACGACAAACTGAAGTACGCTTCACATGTATAGACTCACATAATGTAAACTAGTTGTGCACATATCTCCGAGCAAACAAATTTTATCGCCACATATATCTTTGATAAAGATTCGCTACCAAATAGACCAAATGTCTGTTTTGCTACCTTTTATAAGCAACACAAACCCGTAAAATATCCTGAAATTCGTCTCGCAAGCGTAGGAGCACAGAACAAAACAACTGAAGTGTTCAGCTTTCCGCTGCGCACAAAGACACCAAACAGCAAAAATATTTCACCTTATCATTGAAGTACAATTTCACATTCGCGAAAACAATACTACTTCCACGACACGACAGAAAACACGTGAAAAGATATTGCGGATGGAGACGACACCTTGAGTTTCACGCACCAAACACCGTGACGCAATATATTTTGAAGGCGTACACTGGGTCATACGCAGCTCCTAATCAATACAAAAAAATAAATTGTTACCTTTGCGTGCTATGAACCTAGCGTACGGAGTTTCACAGAATGTAATCGCGCCAACGTTTAGAACATAGGAAAAAGGCATTCTGAAAGTTTGACGTCACGCAAGAAGATTTTGGCACAAAACTTAAAAACAATACCTTGATTGGTGATATATCTAATGTCCCGCAATTAATGAACTTCTGATAGTGAGACATATGGCACTCAAGTTCTCACAGTGAAGTTCTTGAGTCCAAACCAAGTCATTGTTATTCTTTAGTGTCCCTTTAAAGGAACCCGTGCATCATTGAGAAAAAAAAAACGCCTTAATTCGTACTCTTTTTGTAGCTGATCCTCGACGTAATTCGAAATAATCCGATTCACTCTCTAGAAAGCTTCATATACCACACTTGGAGGCCGATGGCGGCGCCACAGTGGTCGTTGGTGGCTACTGTGCATCGAATTGGTTATTTTACGAGCCCATGCATGCAGTTAGAAAAATTGCGGGATCGCTCAATGGCTACTTTCTGGCATTACGCTGATATTCTATTTTGACGCACTTGTTGGCCACCTGTGGCAATACTTGTACAAAAAATAGACTGTTTACAATATTTTCTTTATTTTGTTAGGTGAATTTCGAGCATAAGCTCCCCCGCAAGAAAGCTGGTGTGCATAACGGCCCACAATGCCATGAGTGGCTCACCTGCAAGCACGCAGAGATGGATACATATGGTGTGTATGCGTGGAACAGACTTGTGCGTGGGGCTCTCGAGGCATCTTCGGTGGATACCATTACACAGCTCTGAATTCGTGTTAAGTTTACCTCCATACCCTGTCTCAATACGAACGGTTGGAATACCTCACGCAACTGGAGTACCTGGGAAGCGAAAACACATGTCCCAATGTAACAGAGGCGGTTGATTGATGCAGTGAAGGTAAGTTTCTGTCTCTGCCTAATAAAAATAAAGGCTTGCTTCTTTTGCCCTTTTCGCACATGTGTCAAGAAGTGGCCAAGCTTTAATAAAGCTCAATGACCCCTTAACTAGCTACAATATAATATTATACACTTTGAGGGCATGTGGACACATACGTGCGCGTGCCCTCAAAATACGAGTGACAACTATAAATATTGGCCGAACCTTTTATAAGGGGGTGCAAACCCATGTTGCCTTTCGACTCAGGGAGGAGTAGGAAGTTCGTATAGCTTATGGGGGAAGAATTTTTTGGTGCAACTGGAGGTGGGCAAGTGCCCCTTTCGCAACCCCCTGCCGACGACCATGCATGTAGCTCCAGAGCACATCTTTATGAAGAACCTTTATTACCATATGAGGTGTGCGAGGTATACGCAGTTAAAATGAAGTGAGAACATACCAGAATATAACGAGCTATAGTCGGACGCATGACTTAATTAACACTTGAGAAAAAAAACGGTTTTTCGCGTATTAGTAAAGTACAGTTTCACAATCCCGAAAACACTACTCTTACAGCGACACCATGCGTCGCAAGCGACAAAAGCGCAAAATGAAAGTACAAGTAGAGACACCACCCCGAGATTTTCGCAGCACACACCGGGTCCAACATAGCTTCTAATCGATAAAAACAAAGTGTGACCTGTGGCCGTTGGATGTCCAAAATTTTAGAGCTCACTCAGACTCACACGTGAAACATACCTCGCCCTTTGAGCTCACTTGGGCTTACACTCACCGATGTTTTCCTCTTTTGGACTCACTGGAACTCAGACTCAATGCCTGTTTTGTTTTCACTCGCACTGAAAGAGCACAGACTCATCAAAACTTTACCCAGCCTTACTCAAGTTCAGACTCAAGGCTTCATCGGAGTTTGAGTGATTCTGAGAGAGTCAACGCATGAGTGAATTTACCGACCTATGTCTCTCGGTGCCATAGACATGGACTCCGAAGTTTGCGAACCTTTCATCGAGCCATTGTCAATAATAAAAAAATCCATTTTAAAATTTTTGATGCCACGCATAGTGATGAAGGCGCTAAATTTATAAATGAACTTCAACCTTGATTTTTACCCGCTAACATTGAACCTATGATAGTGATAGGGAATAGAAGATTTCAGAGTGCATTTTGTCAGTCTAAACGATGTCATTGGCCTTCTGTAGTGTCCATTTGAATACTCCGGGGAGTACCTGTGCAGATGATCACCTCCCAGATTCAATCAATCACTCAATTTAATAATAATTTTGTGAAGACTTCAAGGTTACAAACCTCAGTTGAGATTTCCTATGTTAATACAATGGAAAACTACAATATGAACAATGAAGGTTAGCTCTTTTCGAATTATATATATAAAAAATTCGGATTCCTGAAATTAGGCAATTGCAGCATTTACACATTGAATAAAAACTTTAAATTTTCTTTTAAAGTTTGGATTTGAATTACATTTTTCAAATTACGTGATGGTGAATTGCGTCAGAAAGTAATTAAAATGGTATTTTTTATAATTAGTTGGAAATTCAGGCCCCAAAAGCTCATCAGAGATCGTGAGCAATTAAATAAATAGTCCTCCTTACACAGCCAGCAATGTTATCCGAAGGTGGGGTAACCGGCTGTCCTGCCGATGTCGTCAGTCTGGGGGGGTGGGGGCACTCATTGGTGAGCGCCTGTGAGCATCCGCCTTTGACAAGAAAGTTCTGCAGACTCGTGAAGATGTATCTGATTGTAGTAAATACGCTTCGACACTGATCGGAGTACTGAAAGCAAATATTACTACCGGCTTATGTGGAGGGCCCAAATGATAACGTAGCAAACAAAGATATTGTACATATTGAATAAACAGTTGTGGAAACATGGAAGCTAGTGTTCCATAGTTTACCTCCAGTGCAGAGCCAATTATGGTACTTAACAAATCATATTACAATGGCGCCATTAGCCATTATTAATCATAAGTTCATGACGACCACCAATATGATGGATTTTTTCACATCTTTAGTTAAGCTTGCACTGTGCCAATGTCGACCTATTGAAAGGCCGAGTTTCAGCAGCATGTTGATAGAAAGGAACACTGCTCAGTTTTGGCTAAGATCCTGCAGACCTTCACTATCACTACTAATTTGCTCAATATTGCCCCGTTTAGTAGCCATGACGACATCGTCCGTGCTCCATTAACACCCTTCACTGTTTCTAGCTGTTATTTCTTGCGGTGTTCTGGCTGAATAGCGCATAGGTTTCAAGTGGTGAAAGAAAGACAACGCTCTAACATTCATTCGCCACATGATGTCAACTCTAGGATGCCCTGATTCTCTCCTTCTATTTTGTATAAGATGTAACTCCCAAATATTTTGTAAGAAATTTCACTTGCTTCAACTTTCAGATGTTCTTGAAATGCATCAAGCGTAGGCGGCATTCGCTTGAGCTTGCTATAATGCATCGGTTGTAATTAGAATCCTAATATTAATGCTTTATTTACTATTGCTAACTTGTACGCCACACGATTGGTTGTAGAGGTTCTATGCTGAAATTCGACAGGTGATCTTACAGACAACATGTAAAATAGAGAGACAATGCCACAAAAATATTTCAGGCCGGGCGATGGAGGATTGTGTGGTTGTGACAGACCACTTTATCTTTATTTTCCACATAACATAAAGCTTTGCAAACACTTCTTTGGTCCTATAATCTAGCTGGCTAGTAGGGCGACCAATTATGCGACACGCCTGCTTAAGTGCGCAAGCGGTTGCAATAGCGACAAAGGACAACTGTGACAAAAGACATTGTGCTCTGAGAACACTACAGACGCATTCAAGCAGCAACCAAAAAAAAAACATGACGCGAACAGAAGTGATTTCAACCGAAGTGATTGCCAACTCACTAACCGTGAAACTAATACTTGACAAAACACAATCTCATCAGTGGCCAGTCTGTTGACTCAGAGACAAAGCGGGAGGAACGAAAATCTTTGAAAGGTTTGACACGTTTTCTGACAAACACAAGCTTCCGAAAGTTCCATGCCGGAGAAACTTCGCAGGCTCCGCATATAGCGCACTTTCGTAGCCGAGTTCAAAAAATGCATAGTGCGTGTTCTAAAGGTACGTATTCATGACATAGTTAGGACGAGAAAGCCGGGGACAGGGGTAAGTGAAGGCACATTGAGGAAATGTGGCGCAGTATTCGATCCCAACGATCGCTGAAACTTACGGCTATTATTATTTCGTCACACAATCCTGCGATTCCGTTCTTTCCTTCTATGTCGCATCTTCAGTCCTTTCAAAAGGATTCACAAAAAGGTGGTGAATTAATACGTCTGAAGGGGACGTGGCTGTATTGATAGCCTACTCTTCTTCAAACAACTGTGCGCATAGAAATGATAACAAAAGCTCTAACATTGGCCGTCACTAAAAGGCCACGTGCGTATTTGCAGTGAAGACTTGAAAGGTGATCCGCCATCAAGCGAGACTCATTATTCAGGAATTCTGACAACGGCTTGGAGTATATTCATGTTGTTTTCTTCGGTAAGTCCTTGGAAGAGAGTGCACGTGTCTAAAGCTGGACGAGAAGATAGTCGCCTGCTGAGTACTTTCTTTTTTGGCAAGAGAACCAGAATTACATTGGTTCCAGAGAAAACAGGTATTGTCGTCAATATAGTCATTATCAAGACAACAAAAGAATTGGAACAAACTATGAACACCTAAAAAATTTTTGAGCAGGAAGGAACAGGTTATCGATCAAAATACGAAATAGATGCGTGGGGATCTGAAAAACCACCTAGGAAGAATGCAAGTTGGTGATAAAATAAAGACGTTCACCTGAATTAAAATAAACTGAGGTAGTCTAGAAAAAACAGAGCTGAAATAGTTGATACAGGGTGTGCCAAAAGTTCTAAGTATACACTGCTATAATAATTCATGAAATAAAGGCCTGCGAATTTTTGATGGACTTGGCACGTACTATGTTTGCAGACGTTGACACAGGAACAATGTCAAACGAGAGAAGTCAGTCAACAAATGTCTCGACTTTTCTCTTGTGTCCGCGTTTGAACAACCAGTGAACTCGCGCAGGCTAGGCTTAGCTGGTGACTACAGGAAAAGGCTTTCATCCTTCAGCGGACATAGAATAAGCTGCTGCTGCTGATGATGAGATTAATTCACTGCAACGCGCAGCCATGCGCCTTTTACTTGACCGCTACAGCTCTGCCCTTCATTAGCTTGTTTACCACAAGAAACGATATGTTAAAATATAGAAATTTTATGAAGTGGACTTAACCAAGAATTATAATTTGGTATTAGCTGCTAATGCGTTCGCCAATATAATCTGAGGTAACCCCGCCATAAAAAAAGCTATGAGATACGATTCTGAAAACCATAGCCATTATGACGTTTAACGCGGACAAACTCGTATGGTATGCAAAATTCTGTAATGCGCATTAAGATAATCAGAAAGATTTACGTCGCGCCTCGTAGAATGATTGCACTGCCGTCATTGAGAGGAAGCCACAATTACTTAACGTTGAGTAATAATTTTCAGTTGAATTTTTTTCGTACTATCTGGTCACAGTAGATGTGCATTAATATGTCTAGTACAAGTTTATATAATAAGAACTTAAGGTTAGGAACGTTCTCACGTTTGGTCATCAGTTTTGCTTGAGGGTGACGTAAAAAATGGCCGTAAGAGTAAGCATTAGTTCATTTTCGACGGCTGGGTGTGCATACCTACTAGACAATGGAGAGAAAGTCAGCCGGATAATGTCGCTAAGCTGATGGCTAATAAGATAATTTGCGTAATGAATGTGCTGCAAGAAAGAAGACGACCAGACCAGACAATGTAACTGCAGCTCGGTTTTTCCCGCTGCCGCTGCGCAATCTAAAGCAAGAAGATGGAAATAGTGAACTTTTGAGGGGGGCATAGTTTAAGTTTCTTTTTTGCCGTCCACAACCAACCGTTTTGTACACACAATATCCACCAAGACTGGATCGTTCACCGTCATCGTCACCGTCAACGAAAAGACAGGTGCGGGAATTGCCTTTGATTTCCTCGGCTGGTCATTCTCAACGAAGCTACCAGACTTCACTCCAGATTTAGAACCTGAGCTCATGGCTATTAATTTGGCGCATCGCAAACTGCTTTCAAATGAGGTCAGTGGAATCGTCACAACAGATTTTCTTTCGGTGTGTACAGCTATCACAGCTTCGTAGCAGTCAAGAGGCCCCTATTGACATTAGTTTCGTCCCTATTGAACAACTGAAGCTCGTGTGGGTCCCAGTGCTCTCTGGGATACAGTTAATTGAACTCGTCGATGCGTTGGCCCCAACCTCGCTTAATGGACTTAGGGTTTTGGTGCTCCCAGATACAGAATACACAGTTTCGATTAGAGAGAGAAAATTAGTCATTTATACTGATATAATGAAAGACTATATCAGCACCTGAGATATTCCTGGATACCTCTGTGGAGTCAACCTACAAGTTTAGAAGTTATTCTGACCAAATTTTTTATGCCGCGTACCCCCATTAAACTTTTATTTACACAGAGCTGCTCTGGCAATATCTCCCCTGTGTCTATACTGCGTAGCAATCGAAACCATGTAACATTATATTATATGCGAACTTTTCGTCAATTAGAAAAATATGTCTAGTTATGCCGTTTTCCACAGTAGGATTAAACTTACGTGCAGATAACTTTCTCTGTTTTAGCGCCCCCGGCTTGGTACATTGCCCCAGAAATGTTCCTGATGCAGTATGTAATTTAATTTAAAATCTAAACGCATGCCAATATAACGTCTCCTTTAATATTTGCCTGACGACTACTAGTGATATAATTGGTAGTGTGAATGTAGGACATACATTCGATTATTATCGGGTGAGCTAAACTGTCTGTTAAGCTAAAAAATTTAGTGTTTTGATATGGCATCAACTCTCAATTTTTATTTAATAATTATCTCATTTATTCTTGAAACATATTCGCGATATCTTTATTACTCTTTCTACATTTTAGTAATAAGTTGACAATCATTGTATTTACCATTTTCTGCGGCACGTAGCGTTGGAAATTTCGGCAGTCGAAATCGTGAATGCCCCAGATATGCATTGAGCTCGTCAGCTCAATATTGTCTAACCAGGTTGGTGGCTTTTAAGGCTTGTTCGCCGTCGTAGTCTGTCGTAGCCACCTCTATTACGCGAAGCATTGACTAGATGGCGCTCGCATCGCTAATATCGCATTCATGGCTAGATGGCGCGAAGGCACTCGCTGATTTATGTGGACAAAATTGAAGGCGTGCAGACACGGGTGTGTACGCCTGTCGAGTGTTTCCTTATTTACTTTTTAAGTGTTTTTTTCTGGGTAGGGCAGATTAATTTGGCCCGCCCAATACAAAGGGATCAGCCTCAAATCATCATCATCATCATCAGTTTTAGATGTTGCGACCGACAGACAGACAAACCAACGGACACCCAGGCGGACGGAAGGATGAACAGCTGTACATACAGACAGATATACATATAGATGGACAGAAAAACAAAAGGATGAACGGACGGATGGATGGATGGATCGATGGACAGAGAAGCAGACAGATGGATGGACGTACGTACGGACGGATGGTAAACAGACGGAGCAAGCTCGTTCATCATCATTCACTTCCTCAATATGGCGTATCGACTGGGCGAAATTCACGGAAGATTCATGGTTTCCCGGTGTACCCCCGAGCATCGCCCACTGACCATAATTCACCCACTGCATACGCTGTGTATTTTTAGGGGCTTCCGAATAACGCGTTCGATGCTCTAACCACACAGCTATCACAGCGGCCAAATTTTTTTAGGGGCGAAGCTTCTTATAGCGGCATTTGTTCGTCTTTTGTAGTCGTAGTAGTAGTCGTAGTCTGTAACCTGTCTTACATTTTAACCTCCAAGGTGGTGCCGGTGAGAGATTTCTTCTGTGCGTTGTTGAACAATAAAAAAATAGCAGCGTGCGCGTTAACTAAAAGCCGAATTTTCCTGTCTCTCATTCCCCCTTAGCAGCCATTATTATGCACATTGAGCACTATCTGACAAGAAAGGGTTGCTACGTTACACTCGCAGGGCATAACCTCCTTGGTTTTAGAAAGGTTTAGCAAGCGTTGGGCCGCAGTGCCATAATACAGTGAATTAGTATATACCCTGAACTCGAGGTGGTTAAAGGTGGGAAGCAGACCCGAGTCGCAAGCCGTAAGAAAGTGTGCGTGCGCCACCTCTCGTTTAGTCCTTGGGATGTCCACTGGATGGCGGTGCATATGCAGAATATATGATGAAAAGATGCGAGATGGTGGTACTTGGATTGTTGAATAGATGGATGAACGGACACGCAGACAGATGCGTGGATTATGAAAAAGCATTTATTATTAAAGAGAGAGGTACGGGGCCAAAGCATGACCCCGCTACATGGTCGGCGTCCTTAGTCCGGGACACCACATGACGAGGCCCCTACTCGCGCCCGTCTCACCAGAGCCCGTTGAGACTCTAGTGATGAGCAGTTGAGGAGGGCAGTCTCCCATGCCTCTCGGGAAGGGGTAGGGGAAGGGGGTAGGTGGGGATTTTTCGGACATGCCCATACCATGTGGAAGATATCACACGTCTCCCCACAGTGTGGTAACCGCCCATCTGTGTTCGCATCGAAATGTTTTAGGATTGCAGGACAGAGTAGAGTACTTGTCTGCAGGCGCCTTAGAGTTCGCTCTTCCGCCTTACTCAGCCCCTTTGCAGGAGCCGGGTAAAGGCGGTGGGTGTCGCGATAATAGGTCAGAATTTCTTTGAACTGCTGCAGCGGCGTATTTGCCTCCGAGTCATAAGAGCCAAGATGAGGAGCCCGGTGGGCAAGCGCTCGGGCGGCCGTGTCAGCGGCCTCATTACCTCGTAAGCCCTGATGGCCAGGAGCCCATACGATGCGTTTCGGGGCTAGATCAGCGAGAGCCCGTTTTAGAATTTGGCTGGCTAGGGGGGATATCTCTCCTACCAAGTAATGAGCACATGATTTCCGGGAGTCCGTGATGATAACTTTCGAGTTGGGGTACGCAGCCACAAGCGCTATCACGACTTCCTCAGCGCACTCTGGATTTTGTGCTCGGAACGAGAGCCCATTGACAGGCTTTTCCCGATGAACTACACAGGCCGTGTAAAATCCCGTGGGCGAAGGCCCTGCTATATCTACGTAGAATACACCAGGTCGGGAGCCGTGTTGCCTCTCAAGCGTCCGAGCCCGCGCCTGTCTTCTGCTTTCGTGCGTGTGCTTATCCATGTTACTGAAGAGTGGAGAGACCGAGAGCATATGCCGCCACAGTTCCGGAATACGCTCCGCCTCCTCTGCAGTGCAAGTGTGCTGTATAAGTAAGCGGTTCAGCAGGCGGCGCCAGGGAACCGTTTGCACGAGCCGCGTATATTGATTCATAAGGTGGGCCTCCAGCAACTCCCGGTAGGAGTTGAGCACAGCTAACGCCCTCAGTTTGACGTTGGAAGTGGCCACCGGGATATCCAGAGCTCGTTTAGTAGCCTTACGAATGATGGCATCCATTCTTTCGTCTTCTTGCTTGTTAGTGCGAAGGTATGGGACGGCGTAGAGTATCCGGCTAGTCACGAAGGCATGGGTGAGCCGAAGCGCGTCTCTGCCCCGCAGACCACCCCGCTTGTTGAAAACGCGGTGGATCATGCGCCCTACCTGTTCGCCTATTCTCTTGAGTTTCGCTATAGTGGAGTCTGGTCTGAGTTTGTGGTGAATGAACAGGCCCAGAATCCGGAGCTCCTCCACCTCTCTGATGGGAACCTCAGACAGGGAGATGTGTATGGCTGACTTATCTCTTGGCTTAGCTCTAACGTGCAGAAGCTCTGATTTGTTTGGAGCATATTGGAGTCCACAATCGTTGGCACACGCCTCGACTATGGATGCGGCCTGCTGAAGGCGTTCCTGCATTTCACCAAGGCTCCCTTCAGTGGTCTAGATTGTAATATCATCGGCATATACTGCGTGTTGTGTGCCTTCCACCCAGGCCAATTCGCTTGGAAGGCGCATAATGGCAATGTTGAAAAGGAGCGGTGATAACACTGCTCCCTGAGGGGTACCCCGTGTTCCCATGCTTGCACGGACTCACGGATGGCTGCACCGACGGATGCACGCATGGACGGACGCAGGGGCGGATGCATGGACGAACGCCGGGATGGACGCACAGATGGACGTGTGGACGCACGAATATACGCACGCACGGACGGGCAAATGGACGCACGGACGGTCACACAGACGGACGAATGGATGGACGGAAGCAAGAACGAATGGACGGACAGATGCTTCGCCCCACTCTCCATCATTCACTCCGTGATATGCTGCCATTTTTTTTCTGTGTACTTACATATGTATGTGTGTAATGCAGGGCCTGTTCCGTTTACAGCTCCCTGCCTTAATATGTTCATTCCGCTTGCTCAAGCAAAACGTGCCGGGCATTAAGAGCACATCGCGACAGTATTGTAGTATACGACTCTGAGCTTGAAATGTTTCTTTTTCTTTTTTATGTCAATTTTCATTGATTTTCCATAGCTAGTGGGTCCCGCCAAAAAATTTGGCTTTGAGCGAATTGTGGTGTGTTCCTTCAGAAAAGTAATGTCACAAGATGGTAGCATCCATACAACGCTTAATGAATACATCTATACAAATTTGCGCAGGAGTTGTAACAAGAAAGTTTGGAAATTTCTCTGTTGCGATTTCGGTGGCTGTGTAGGTCGACTTGACACGCTTTGTGTGTGAGCTGTAGATTGCATAGAACAACGAATCAACGGGACAAAATAAAGACACTGACAAGACAAAGAGTTCTGCGCTCCCACGCACTTCTTCTTTGGTGCCGTAGATTCCTTGGGTGCCGTAGATTCGTTGCGCTGTGCCATCTAGGGTGACGCCGCCTTAAACACGCCTCGCACCCCGCCGCAGTGGTTTAGGGCTGGGGTACTCGGCTGCTGACCCGCAGGTCGCGGGATCAACTCCCGGCTGCGGCGGCTGCATTTCCGATGGAGGCGGAAATGTTGTAGGCCCGTGTGCTCAGATTTGGGTGCACGTTAAAGAACCTCAGGTGGTCAAAATTTCCGGAGCCCTCCACTACGGCGTCTCTCATAATCATATGGTGGTTTTAGGGCGTTAAACCCCACATATCAATCAAACACGCCCCGCATTCAACCGCAGCAAGTTGTCTGTAAAGCGGCTAAGCACTCGTTATAGATAAAGTTCTATTCTGGTTTGCCGCACTCAGTGACCAAACACAACAGAACATCTCCCTGAATCCTTCAGACACTCTTTAAAAACTAACCACAACAAGACAATACGACTGCATAAAAGTCGCAACGACATTTATAAAACGTCCATTTTTCCATCATCAACAGCATACTGGATTAGTCTACCATCATCTGCGGGGAACATTGAAATGGTAGAATCTTTTGCTGAAAAAATCTGTGATATTTTTGTTGTAATCAGTGTATTACATTTTGTATTATGATCGCATGCGACTTGAGTACTTTCTTTGAAACTGTAGTTACCATGCCATCCAGTATTGAAGTGACTTATTTTCTTTTGTATTGTGTTCGTCACTTTCGACAGAAATGTAATCATTTTATGTACAACCGCTCCTGCTTGGACCGAGAGGTCCGCAGTGTATTGAAATAAATAAATAAACAAATACTTAGCGTATGTATCCATTGAATGCAACCTTTTTGTCAAACTCCTACGCACCGCATTCAGCGGCAAACCTAGGCTCCTGTCTCTTTTCAAATAAAAGCAATTTCCTTTCATCGAGAAAACGCTTCGCCACGTTCGAGCGAAAAGTAATTCTTGTTGCCCCGAAACATCCGTGCGAACGTAGGTAGAGGCTGAAGTTTCTCGCGAATAAATGCAAAACGTACTATGAATATATTGGCAATGGACGGCAAACTTGGGCCGAAGCCGTTCTTGAAGAAATCAGTTTCAGCTCTCGCCGCCAGCAAGCACTCAACTTTGACTTAGAAGTGCGTGGCATCATTTTTTTCCTTCTTTCGATGTTTACTTTTTGAACAGAATTCAGCTGATTCGTGTCGTGTATTTGCCCTAAGCAGCCTTTCAACATGCGCACAAACGACGAGAGAACTGATTCCTCGTGACAGCCTCAGCGACGAGATACGTTTTGAGGAACTTCATTTCGCATGTGCAGCGTCGATTTGTGTCAGAAACAAACAAACAAACAAACAAACAAACAAACGAACGAACGAACGAACGAACGAACGATCCAGTAAAGAATGTCGATTGCACAAAAGTTTCGCAGGATTTGCGAGACGAACCAATTTTCCTTGGAGAACTAGAAAGCGTTCTACGAGTCACTCATGCCACGTTGCCACTGTAATCCTTTTCTTGCTAGCTTTGCAGAACGTAACAGTGGCCTTGGTGCGCTGTCGCTTAGAAAATATTTCAAACGCTGTTATAACGTCGACGCTTGAGTGGGCGTCAATAATTCATGGCGTGAAAACAACACAGTAACAGAACTCATTGGTATAGCAGCGGCGTTGCCCCGCCGCGGTGGTCTAGTGGCAAAGGTACTCGGCTTCTGACCCGCGAATCATGAACGTAGCATGTAGTCATGTTTTGCATGACACGCATATCGTAATTATTATGCTTGGGCGAGTCACTTACCTTCGTCGTCTATTAACATCACGTGATACCAAATTTCGTATATGTGAAGTTAGCGAAACGGCATCGAGCTCACTATGCGCGTAGCTTGTAGTCATGTTTTACATGACAAACCTGTCATGACTATCATGTTTGGACGTGTCGTTCTCTTTCGTCATCCATTTACGTCACGTAATATCAAATTTGGTTTTGTAAAGCTACCGAAAAACCGCGAGCGCAACATAAGCGTGGGGTATATATTCATAACTTACACGACATGCATGTCTTGATTTCCCCGTTAGGATCTGTCTCTTATGTTCGATATGCAGTTATATCATATCACGTGATAACAAATTCACTCCTATCTTTGCTCGAACTAACAATTTTAAATACTCTTTCTTTCCTCGCACATTAACAGAATGGAAAGAACTACCACATCAAATTTTTGAATCTGAAAACGTGTTAAGGTGTATTGAAAATTTTTTTGAAGTAACTTAGATCTTGTACCTTAATGTATTGTATATTTACCTGTTAGTTTGTGCCTCCTGTATTGTTGCTTTTTTTGTCATATTCTCATACTGTACCACCCCCACTCCTGCCTGGGCAATTCTTAGCCTGCAGTATTTTCTAAATAAATAAATAAATAAATAAATAAATAAATAAATATCATACCAGTTTTGCAATATGTCATGTAAACGATACCACCGCAAGAGCAGCAAGACCATGACAAGTAAATCTTGACATTCATGACAAATACTTCATGATTCTTGTGTTATGAGTAGTCATTTACGCTAGTCATACAGTCATGTTGCCATATCAGTTTTCGTATTGGATACACGTCATGATTTGCATGTTATGACTAGTCATTTATGCTAGTCATACAGTCATGTTACACCATACCAATTTTGGTAAAGATACAATTATAGAAACGGACAGGAGAGGTAAAAGTCATAGGCGAATCGATAGATAGATAGATAGATAGATAGATAGATAGATAGATAGGTAGATAGATAGATAGATAGATAGATAGATAGATAGATAGATAGATAGATAGATAGATAGATAGATAGATAGATAGATAGATAGATAGATAGATAGATAGATAGATAGATAGATAGATAGATGAAAGTCGCTGAAGTTCGCGAAAAATTGGCAAATCCCTCGTACAGTGGTAATCGATGATTGCGAAGCACGAATGAGGAAAATTGATTTGTCCCTTCAAAATCGGCACAACGTTGCGAGGCGGAGGTAAATTATGCCGTATATGACTTCCATGTCGTGATTGTCACCTTTGGACATGTCATTTACCTTCGTCATTTAGTTACGTCACCTGATACGAATTTCGTATATGTGAAGCCAGCGAAATGACCGCGACCGTGCTATGAGCGTATAGCATGTAGTTGAGTTTTACATGACAAACGTGTCATGATTATCAAGTTTGGACGTATCATTTACCTTCGCGGTATATTCACGTCACACAATACGAAATTCAGTATATGTTAACTAGCAAAAAGACCGCGAGCTAGCTATGAGCGCAGCATGTAGGCATGTTTTACATGACACGCATATTATTAGTATGATGTTTGGGCGTGTAATTTACAGTTGTCGTCCATTCACATCACGTAATACAAAACTGGGTATATGTGGGACTAGTGAAACGGCCGTGAGCACGCTACAAGCGTAGCATGTAGTCATCTTTTACATGACAAGCATATCATGGCTATCATGTCTGGACGTCTCATTTACGTTTCTCGTCTATTCACGTTACACAATACCAAATTTGGTATATGTGGAGCCAGCGAAACTGTCGCGATCACGCTAAGGGCGTAGCATGTAGTCATGTTTTACATGACACGCATATCATCATCATCATGTTTGGACGTGTAATTTACGTTCGTCGTCCATTCACGTCACGTAATACAAAATTTGTTTTATGTCGAACTAGTGAAACGGCTGCGAGCACGCTATGAGCGTAGCGTGTAGCATGCATAGCGCGTAGCGTAGCATGCATATCATGACTATCATGTTTGGACATGTCATTTACCAAATACCAAATTTGGTATATGTGGAGCTAGTGAAACAGCCGCTAGCATGCTAAGGGCGTAGCATGCAGTCATGTTTTACATGACACGCATATCATGATTATCATGTCTGGACGTGTCATTTACCTTCTTCATCTAACAACATCACGTGATACCAAATTTGATATATGTGAAGTTAGCGAAACGGCTGCGAGCGCATCATGAGCTTGGGATGTTGTCAGGCTCTTACATACACGCATGTCATGGCTATCATGTTTGAACCAGTTCCATACCTTCGTCGTCCATTCACGTTCCGTAATACCAAACTTGGTATATGTGAAGCTAGCGAAACGGCGGTGCGCGCATCATGAAGGACCCAATATATTCCTACGTAACGTTGATGCGCGCGCTCGCTAGGCGCAGCGACGCTACGCTAGCAAAACGCGAGCACTCTATAGTTATGCCAGGCGCGCTTGGCGCGACTAGCGTCCGTCGGCGCAGCCCGGCGGCAACCGGCGCAAAATGCGACATGCTGCATCTCGCGCCGACCATATTACCCGGACAGCACCACGTCTGCCTCTCTTTGTGACAGTGGGACGCCGGGCGCGCTCAATCGGGCATGCGTCAAAGCAATGGAGTGCGCGCCTGCGATTAACTGCCTGACAATGGCCCTACCACCCAAGCACTGTCCAACAGGGTTGTGGCTATCAGTAAGAAATTATACATTAGAAAGCGGAAGCTCAGCACGGAAAAAAAAAAAAAAAAAAAACATGACATAGCGCTACTTGCAAGGGACGACGACATACATATAGGAATAGTAGAATTGAGTTCTTTAAATGTAACAGGTCTTAAGCCACATGTTGTTAGAGGTCTACTCATACTATGAAGGGCACGCAAGACAGCAAATATAATTTAACAACACGCTTAAACAGGGATTTTGATGAAACTTCATACACATTGCTAAGTAATTGTGGATGCTGGTTTAGGAAACTAGGGATCATGTATTTTAGCTGTTTAGTACCATATTTTGTTCTGCAAAACGGAACTTCGAGGTGGCTGTGTCGCAAAATATATGGATTGCGGTTAGTCAAGTACATGTGTGTAAACATAGATTCATTTTGACGCATTTTACTGTGTATGTATGTAGCAAGTTTGAGGGAGTATAGCTGATCCACTTTTAATATCTCATTTTTTAAAAAAAACGGTGCTGACAGGCAGACCGGTGCCCGGCGTGGCATCGCCGGTGTGACGCGACGAAACGAACGCTGGCGCCCACGCGCGCCGGGTCACGTCGAAGTGTACCGGCACCTTGAGTGTGGCATGTAGTCATGTTTTTTACATTACAGGCATCTCATGATTATCATGTTTGCACCAGTTCCATACCTTCGTCATCCATTCACGTCCCGTAATACCAAGTTTGGTTTATGGAAAGCTAGAAAAACGGCCGTGAGCTCATCATGAGTGTGGCATGCATCTATGTTACTTGACACGCATGTCATCATTTTCATGTTAGGACTTGTCGCTTGTGTTCGCCATGCAGTCATGTCATACCTTACACTGTAATGGGAATGAAACCACCTCAACAGTTGCAAGATTATGAAATGCAAATCATGACATTCATGACATACATGTTATCATTTTGATGTTATTATTAGTCACCTATGCTCCTCATACAGTCATGTTATGCCATACCAATTTTGGCATTGATACCATTATCGAAACGGTCAGGACAGCTAGAAGTCATAGGCGGCTGGATAGATAGATAGATAGATAGATAGATAGATAGATAGATAGATAGATGGATAGATAGATAGATAGATAGATATGCGCAAAGCCGCCGAAGTTTGCTAAGAAAAACTGCGCATTTGAAACTGAGCCGGGCAAAATTCATGCTCTTTGGAGGGTTCTTAAACCATAGTTCAAAGCTATTCAAACATCATTGGAATACTAAGGGTGACAACCTTAAGTGCCTCATAAAATGTGAAAATTTAGGGGCACTACACTTTGGCTTCTTCCATCAGTGTCTGCTTGAATTATGAAAAAAAATGACCAGGCAATGGGTTCCATGAACACCGCTGTTTTGTCATTACGACGTTAAAATGACGTCATAGTAACTCTACATGACGTGATGAAACGACGTCGCAGCTTGGTCGATGAGGGGCCGTTCACAATGACGGCATCGCAAAATCAGAAGACATGCCGCCGATCCTGTAGCTGAAGAAAAACGACGTGGGCTGTAGAATGTTTTCCGGGGGTGGCGGGAAGGATGGATACATAGACTAAGGGCAAAAATAACGATGACCTTTACGTTAAATTCGGCTCAAAATTACAGATTTCATTAGATAAACTTGGGGGAACTCTGGCGCCAGTGTCTATGGAAGCTGCAATGCATGGAGCTTCAGCCACAATGACAATGATATAGTACGTGGATGTGACTAATTTCTGTACTTTATGCTGTGAGTTCGTGTTTGTGTCGGGGACGGTCGCATTTTTTTCGCTCCTCCCGTGCGTTGGTTTTCGACGCCCGCTTCACGCCTTCGGGCGCACAGCCCTTCTGAGGGCTATCCTCAGTCATGGGCTCGCCTGTAATTCGGTACCGGGCTCGTGCCAACCAAAACCTGAAGTCGGACTTCCACCCGAAGCAGCGGAAGCTTCAGGATGCGGGTCCTACACCGACGCTTCGCGACAGACGGCCATGGCCCTCGGCCTCAACTGCACAAAGCTCGCCTTCTGGGCGCGCGCGGGGAAGAGCGCTCCGTCAAGGACGCACCAACTCGGGCGGAACCCTCGGAGACGGACGAATTATCCGCCTGTAGTTCATCATGGGAACATCAGACACCATCGTCGTCGTCTCCGCCAGGACGCGACTATGAACCAGGACGCGACATGGGAGGAAACTGGCGCCTCCAGCTTCCGATTCAACACACCAACTCGCCTCCCAGCTAAACCGGACGCCGACCCAATATCGGAGCCCGTGACACAGCCCCGGCCCTTCCTGCAGCAGTGGGAGAGCACGGCGGCACCATCCTGTACCGTCCAGTTGGCAAGAAGTCCAACTACCTCGCCACGACCCGCGAAGCCATCGGGGCCTTCCTGTCCGGCTTCTCGGTCACTCGGCGCGTCTGCGTCAATTTTTGGCGCGACGTCGTCGCTGTGGATATCCATCCCCTCGCGGCTCCCGCACCCCTGCTCCACATCAGCCGGATCTGTGACACCCACGATAGGGGGAAGCCCCTCGCGGAAAACAGCTGCGTGGGTATCGTGTACGGCATCGACGCAAGCCGTTGACTTGGACGACATCGTGGCCTACCTCGACGCAGCCGTCCCTGTCATCATCTTGCGTCCGACGAGGCAGGTGCCTCACGCTCACATTTAGGGCACCACAGTGCCGCCGGTGATGGCCCTCTTCAAGTGTCAGAGGCCGATCCACCCTCGACTCCAGCGGCCCCTTCAGTGCGCCCGCTGCAGCCGTTTCGGCCACGCCACCACGACCTGTTCACGGGAACAATGCTGCCTACGCTGCGGTGGCAGCCACGCGCAAGCACCATGCCCTGCGGAGCACCCTCGCTGCATTAACTGCAGCGGCACTCATCCGGCTAACAAGCCGCGCTGCCTTTCCTGGCAAATTCAGCGCAAGGCCACCGTCATCATCATCTCTTTGGATGGCCCTGTGACGCATCGCCATGTGATGTAGAAGGCCAGAACCACTGTGAGCAACATCGACAAGCGAGCCAGCGCGGCAATCGTCCAGGGCCGCTCTTTTCGGGCCGCTTTCGCCTCCGGTGGTCGATCAGTGTTGGCATCTCCCCCACGCCGTCCTACCAGTGCGTGTCCCGCTTCTACAAGCACGAGTGCCTCATCGCCTTCTCCTCTGGATAACCCCGACTACGAGGTTGACCCGAAGGACGTGGTGATTACTGCACTTGTTGCTGCTATCCGCGCTGTGATTGTGTTCCTGCCACCCGATTCTCCGGTTCGTGGTCTGTGTGTTGCGGCTATCGCTGAGCATGAAGTAATCGTCCCGGCGAAATTAAAGTGACTGGATTACGACATCGAGTTCATCGGGACTCACTTTTGTGTGTTCAGCTAAACTTCCTTCTATTTTCTCCCCTTGATTTCCTTTTGGCTGAACTGAACCTTTTTTTTCTTTCTTTTATTCTCCCGTGTTTGGGCTACGTGCCCTGGCCAGTGTTCTGTGCACCCACTGGATTACTTCATCGAGGCTAACAGGACACTAATCTGTGAGTTCAACTGAACCTTTTTTTAAATTTTTCATTGAACTGAAATATTTTTTGTTCTTGTGCTTGTGCTACGTGCTCATGCGAGTGTTTCGCGCACTCCCATCATTTCATGCGCCTCTTCGCCTCGTCGTCTTCTTTTTCGGTGATTTGTTTCCCCGGCCTTCCCGGCGGCTTTTCTGGATGGTTGCGGATCCTCGCGGTGGTTCAGACGCGCACTATGTGAGGTGGAGCGAATGCCATCTCTAACCTTCTCTTACCTCTTTTCTTGTGCCTCTTTTATGTCCATTCCCATTCCCTGCGCCGAACTGTGGAGGTGCCCTTCATTGAGAGAGGCAGTAACGGAACTGTGCTTATTTCCTCCTTTTACCCTTTTCAAAGTCATTTCGTAGTTTATGCTGTGTTGAGCTTGGCTTGGAGATACTTCGTCACAAAACAGCAATCGGCAAATTTTCAGCGGTTAAGCTTCACCACCTTCACCTTTTAGTTTCACCTATTCAAACCAGGTCACGAAGTCCACATAGGTTCATTCTTTTATTCGAAACAAAACAAAAAAAAACAGCAATAAAGAGAGCCACAAATGCGTTCCGAGTCCGCAAGCACGCAAACAAGGCAAATTTGTGCCCTACGCACCAATCCCGTGGGGCCTGAACAATAGCAGCGCCAGAGTCCCCTCTAGTCAACATTAGAAAAACTATATGGTCTTAGGGAGTGCATTAGAGAACACGTAACTTTCTCCTTCTTTGAGATTTGTCGCATTGTTCCTTCACGTACTAGTTGTTCAAGTCGTGTATACTCGTGTGAAGTTGTGGTTGTTGTAACTCAACTAATTCAAACGTAATAAAGTAGCTGATCGTACACTAGTTGTATGAGCTTTCTTGTCAATGAAATTTCAATTGGAACTCAGCGCTTGTCTCGCATGTTACCGGCCCGTGGTCATTTTTTTTGTGCTGTTAATATCAGGTAAATCATACGTTCTTTTTTGATGATTGAACGTTTCTTGTCAGGAAACACCGTTGCGCCGTCGACGCAAGCATAAGACATGTTTTGGCAATTGCAGAATGTTGTGAAGACATTATTGTAAGACAAAAATAACAGAAGGACGACAACTTCTGGCAAAGGAAAGATCGCTACTTTTGCTAAGAAACCCTCGAAATAATATAAGTATAGTCCTCAGCACAGAAATTTGCGCAGTCAATACGTAGATTTACTTCAGCGAGAAAATGTTAAATGATCGATCGATTGATTGATTGATTGATATGTGTCGTTTCATATACCGAAACCACCATATGTATATGAGAGACGCCGTAGTGGAGGGCTCCGGAAGTTTCAGCCTTTTGGGGTTCTTTACCGTGCACCCAATGAGCACACGGGCCTACAGCATTTTCGCCTCAATCGAAAATTCAGCCACTCCAGCCGGGATTCGATATCGCTACCTGCGGGTCAGCAGCCGAGTACTTTAGCCACTAGACCACCGCAGTGGGGCGTCTGAAAATGTAGGCGCGTATGCTTCACTCAATTAACTCCATGTTGTGCTGAGCTACCAATAATCACGCAAACGAAGGTTATGTTTTAAGGTAACTCTGCATAAGCTATATTATGACGATAGAGTTGCATTCGACAAGATTACAACACTCGTGGTCGCGAAAGGCTGCTACGGTTCTCGAAGAATGCTTTGCGTTGAATTTACCAGGACCCTTATAAATGAGTCAGGCACTAAAGAAAATGGGGTGTATTGTAGTAGCGCCACAAGCTTGATGTTCTAAGAAGGACTTTGGGTATGAATTGCTCCTCGGTAAGTTCATATAAACTTTTCCACATTGAAGAGTTGTAAGTGTGCGTACATCCACCTTATTCCCGTTTGCAGTTTTCTTGCAGCGATGAAAGGCAAAGCAAGTTCATAGCAAATATAGAAATGTCACTGTTACGCACATTGGCGAACCTTTCATGTGCCATTTATTGCTAGGTAGAGCAAACATTTGCCTAAATTTATTAGAAAAAAAAGTCTTCATACAATCCTCTGGTTGCGTACGCGTTGCCTAATTGAAATGTATATAGCTTGCACATCCGGTAACATTGTTACATGCAAGGCACCTCCGGTGACGTTGGATAGCATGCGCGATTTGTAAACTTAGGAAAAAAAAAACATAAGTAGCTTGAGAGAGCCACCGTCTTTATACAACACATGGGACGAATACAGGAGCTGGTCTTTAACGTTCTTTTTCTTGTCATTCTCAATCGGTCCGACTCTTCGTACAGGCACCCGCATCTGCTATATTAAAAGCACGCAACACGAAACAATCAGCAAGAGCTCGGCACGCCCACTAGAGAAAAGTTTCAATATTGAGAACCACACACGCATTAAGAGTCAGTAATGCAAATATACACTAGGGCAGCATTAAGTGCCCCAACAGAGTTATAACGGCGATGCTTACTGAAACTGGAGACTGCGCTGTTTATTCGTAACCACCCCGAAAGTCCCTAACTAGCACCTAACCTAATGCCCGCTATATCAGCCTCCTTGATATACGGCCATTGTGACCGAGATTGCAAATCGAACACACGTCCTCTGCAACGCATTATTATCAGTACTGGAACACCGTACAACTGGTATAATGTACCAACCAAGCACTTTCCTTGGTATTTATGGACGTATTCAGCATACGCCCAAAAGATATGTAATTGGTAGCGTAACTTCCATAAAAACCTATGAACTCAGTAGTCTGGAGGCTCTGTGCCACCGTCGCCTTGCACGTGTGGAGGGGACAACTATTAGAAAACAAAAAAAAATAAATTTTGACGTCACCACCGGAAGCGGCAACGATGTCGGTAGTGAAAATGGCATAATATTTTGAACATGGAGTTGCTCATTGTATACTAGAGGGAACACTGGCGCTAGTGTCTATGGGAGCCGCAACACACGGCGCTTCAGCGAGCATGGGAATGATGGGTAGTACACACATTTATCTAATTTTCGTACTTCTGGCCTGCTTCTGGCTCCGTGTGTGTTCGTGTGGTTCGGAGCTGTTTTTTCACGAAAACATAAATTAGCAAATGTTCAACGTTTGCGCTTCACAACCTTATTCCTTTAGTCTTACAGTTTTGAATGAAGTCACAAAGTTCAAAAGGGTTCGTTCTTTCTTTCAAAACAAAACCATAACCAGCAATATACGAAGCCACAAGTACGATTCGCCACCCGCAAGTACGAAGACTAGGCAAATGTGCGTACTACCTATCATTCCCATGGTCGCTGAACGATCGCAGCGCCAGAGTGCCCTCTAGTTAACTTTGTGAAACTCTATGATTTCGAACACCCACGTTGCCCAATCGCCGAAAATCACTGCAGCGAGACAGCAGCTTTGAGAACAAAGCTTTGTCAACCATAGAGTACAGCGTCTCGTTGCTTGTCGTGTTGTATTCAACGTCACCAAAGGCGAGGGCACGCCGGTCGCGCGCCAGTGAAAGCAGTCGGCAGTTACTGGAGCAGATATTTATATACACAGTCTGTGAGCTCGTTCACTTCTGAAACGTCGCATTAGCAAACAGCACGCAAAAATAGGTAAACGATGAAAAATACGCATGAAACCACCACGGAAAAGTGAGCGATCCCTTGTTTACCTGGCCATATGCCGAACCAAAGAACACGCCGAACTGAATAGAAGCTCTCCGATAACAGATTGCCTTGATACGGAAAGGAAAGAAGACGACGAAGCTGTTGCTGCTTGGCTAAGTAGCTCTGTCTGCTTTTATCGTTATTTTTGTTTATAGTACGGCTCAGCATTGCTCAAGACGTCGGACGACTCGAAAAGGCACCTGCCGTTTCGGCGACCGACGGGTGCTGCGCAGCCCGCTGCGTCGAAAGGTGCTAGAAGAAACAAGACAAGCATCAGGGAGAGCTGCGCCATGACCTCCCAAGGTGTGACACCAGGTCAGAAGAACCAGCTGGTCTGCGCAAGCATACCTGACTGCAAGCGACAACACAGCGCTGAATCAGAGGACGAATTAACTGTCGTCGGGGACCACAACGGGGCGACCCTCACAGATCAAGACTTGGACGAGGGTGGTTTCCGCCTTGTGCGACATCGCAAAGAGAGGATGGTGGGCATTCCTGTGTTAATTGCTCCAACATCCGAAGGATCCAACATCCAACATCCGAAGAAGCTAACTTGAGGCAAGTGAATCCTATTCACCTATACTCGGAAATTAAAACGCTTCTCGGTGGAGCCCCAGTTAAGAGCCGTTTCACAGCACAGGGAGCCCTGCTCTTGGATATAGAGACAGAACACCAAACTAATATGCTTCTAGAGACCAATACTATCTGCGGCCTTGCCCTATCTGCCCGTGTACCACACAGCTACATGAAAAATACCTGCATTATAAAAGGGCTCCCAAGATGGTACTCGGACGAAGAGCTGTTAACCTACCTGAGACCTCAGGGAGTATACCACGCAAGAAGAATCATTCGACGAGTCCAAACCTCATCCACTGAATGGGAATCAAGGCGCACTGACTCTGTAGTTCTCACATTCGCTCCCAATTCGGAACGTCCAGAGAAGATCAACCTTGGCTTCACCAGACACGAGCTGGTAGACTACGTGGAGACGCCACCACGCTGTTTTTATCGCCAGCGTTTTGGACATGTTGCTAAGCACTGTCGTGGGGAACAAAGGTGAAGGCGCTGTGGGGGGCCTCATGACTTTAAGACGTGTACAAGTAAAGAAAAACTTGTGTGTGCAAACTGTGGCGGCGACCACCCAGCTAGCTACGGCCGATGTCCAGCACGAACAGCTGCGCAGCGAAGAAATAAGACGTTTGTCCTCGGCCCGAAGACTGTGAATGAACCATCGCTCACAAAGAAGACGTCCGGCGCGCCCCAACATGGCGGTTCGTATAGCGAGTACGCAGGAAATTTTCCGCGCCTAAATCCGACAAGAGCTGGTACTGAGTCAACACAAGTGCTTAACGCTGGTGAGAAATGTATCACGAAAGAGTCCGCCAAGCGCACCTGCGCTGATGCACTGAGCCCATCTCAAGTACCATCTGGAAGCCAACAGCAAGAAAACCTCGAGCACGTTATTCACGCTCTGTTCACAGCACTACGTTCACACGTCGCTAAGATGTCTGCGAGTTCAACGAAGGATATGTTGGAAGCAGTCCTGGCTCTAGAGTCAGTGTTACTTTGCTCTGCTTCCACAAACACACAGTAGAATAATGGCACTGTCTCGCCCACCTGGTCTATTTCGTCCTTCAAAAGTGCCCTTAATAATGCAATGGAAGTGCGCTGGTCTTCTAAAACGCCTCTGCGAACTCAACCTTTTCCTGCGCGACATTCCAATACCGATTCTAGCCCTCTCCGAAGCCGGTCTACCGAATGCAAGGACGCTCCCAGGGTACACCCGACACGGCAACCCGAGCATGGCGTCGTTTGCAAATGGAAGCGCAATGATATGCATAAAGCGGGAAATACCTCACGTCACCTTACCAGTGCAAGACCTCTGTTCCAACTCACTGGAAGTCGCTGCTGTGCAAGTGTGTCTGGGAAACCGAAAACTGAGTGTGGTATCGGTGTACATGAGCCCACGAAAAAAGGTCTCCATGGAGACTTTCCTGAAGGACCTCTGCACTCGATGTCCCGCTCCTCGAATAATCCGTGGTGATCTTAACGCGCACCATCCACTCTGGGGAGATAAGAGTGTAGAATTTTGAGGCAAGGAACTTCTAGCAGCTGCAGATGCTGCCGACTTATGTGTGGCGAACGATGGTAAACCTACATTTTTCAGGCCACCAGATTCATGGAGTGCAATAGACCTTGTACTTCACTCGACGGACCTTCTGGTATCATCGACCACAGCTCCAGACAAGATGGGCAGCGACCATTTCCCCATCTTCACCAATATTCTGGGATTTCGAACTGCTGGTCGACAATTCTGCAATGTAACACGCTGAGACACCTACAGGGAAGAGTTGGACAAATCCACTGGTGAGCTGTTCGCAGATATGTTGCAAAGCAAGCGATCAGCAGCTTCATTGCTGAAACTGCCTGACCATTTTCCTGCTCCTGACTTGAAATTGAAGAACCTCTGCGCAGTACGTAGACGAGCGGAGCGGAAACTAATGAGAAGAAAAGGAAATTTGTCTGCGAAAACCGAATATAACAGGATAAACGCTGCGATTCGTCGCCATACAAAAAATTAAGACGAAATCAGTGGGCCGCTTTTTGTGAAAGTTTATCAACGTTTACGTCCTTGACAAAGATATGGGCAGTAATAAATAGTCTTTCTGGGAAGATCCGAACACACAGGCCATTCGAAGCACTCGCTTTGAAACAAGGGATAGATTTGCAAACCCTTGCAGAGGATTTCGCAGACGCGTACATACCTGGTAGATCAGCAGGAGCGGCGATTCCTCTGTCACCCCAGTTTTTTCACACGATGGATACGCCATTCACCTTTCGAGAGCTGGATATGGCACTTAGCAAATTAAGAAGATGCTGTGCCGTGGGTCCCGATTTGATCAGCAATCAAATGCTGACAAATCTACCATATGAGCGAAAAAGGGCCCTTTTGGACATATTTAAGCATGTCTGGAGCACGGGAGAGATCCCATTTGTTTGGAAGACAGCATGGGTGGTGCCAGTCCTAAAGTCCGGAAAGGATCCTGCGAGCCTCGCGTCATATCGACCGGTATCTTTTACATCATGCGTATCTAAGTTAATGGAAAGATTAATATGTACAAGATTAACTTGGTACCTTGAACAAGGAAGACGATGGCCACCGTGTATGACCGGATTTCGCCCACGACTGAGTGCCCAGGACAGTGTTTTAGACCTATTAAGCCACAACGAACACCACCGCGTCAGCGGACTCTCGACACTCGCCGTCTTCATGGACGTTGCTAAGGCATATGATTGTCTGCTTCAGGCACGGGCTCCAAGCCATGGGTGTGTCGGGAAATTCTCTTCGGTTCGTACATGAATTTCTCAGAGACCGCTGTGTCCATGTTAAGCTTGGAAATGTAACGAGCGAAGAGAGACGCGTTTCCCTCGGCGTCCCACAAAGAAGTGTTCTATCTCCCTTGCTTTTTAATTAAAACGCTGCCATGGCCAGGCTTCCCGACACTCTGCACTCAGCTCTGAAAGCAGTTAAAATATCCATCTACGCCGACGACATCTGCATTTGGATCTCAGGGCACCAGCACAAACGTTTGGCCCGGATAGCACAGAGCGCTATTTCAATCATTAAGCGTCACTTGTTGACACTTGGCCTATCTTTATCAGCCGAAACATTGGCCTTCATGCTCTTCCCGGGAGCGCGACGGAAGTCAACACGTCTGTCGCTGAATATTCGAGGCCACTCAATTCGTTGTGCAACAAGTGTTCGTTTCCTGGGCATTACCGTCGACAACAAGCTATTATGGCGACGTGCGGTTGATGGTATAGTCACTGCATCAGCGCAAAGGATCAACGCTCTCCGTCGCATGGCAGGAGTCCGTTGGGGCAACAATTCTATGTCCATGCTTAAATTGAATGATGCGCTTATAACAAGCCGCATTCTTCACCAGCTGCCCCTCATATCACCATCACCAAGCCAGTTCGAACGCCTAGAGGCAGTGCAGAGAAAGGGTCTTTGCTTGGCGATGGGAGTCCCTCAGGCGGCTTCAAACACGAAGGTCACCAATGAAGCCGAGTCTCTTCCGCTCCGCCTTTTGGCGTCTGAGCGTTATTGACGCAGCTGTCAAGACTGGGCGAGTCCTTCACAGGCACGGCGCTTCTCCGGCGGCTAAGAGCAAGAACTGCCTCACATTTCAACGCGGCACTAAACACATTTCAATATTTAGGCTTGAAACTGCCTAAACGGCGCCCTATGGACCCGCCATGGTTTTTTGTGGATGTTGCGTGCAACTTCAGCGTACCCAATCTACCAGCGAAGCGCATCATTCAAGCCGCGGAAGCAAAATTTCTTGCGCTGGACCACTTGAGTACCATGTACCGCGGCCACCTACATGTGTACACCGACGGATCAGTGTGCACACAGACGGATAGCTGTGCAGCGGCTTTTCGCATACCCAGCCTGGGCGTGTCATGGTCGGGCCGCCTGGATCGCGTGGTTTCGTCCACAACGGTAGAAAGCGCTGCAATTACGGCGGCTTTGCGAAAACTGCGATTCTTTTCTGCACGAGATGTTGTAGTGCTGACGGACTCCAAATCGGCGCTACAAAGACTACATCGTGGCCTACCTCAAGAAAAGTTTACCAGGCAATCTCTGGCACTAATCAAACACCTAAATGGCAAGAGTTTTAATATAAAGTTCCAGTGGATCCCATCCCACGTTGGCATTGAGGGCAATGAAAAGTCTGATGCCCTTGCATGCGAAGCACGTACATCGTTTCTAAAAGTAAGAACTCCCAAGACTTAGCAGAACAACAAAGATGTGATACGCAATCATTTCAAGGCGATCTACAAGTTTCCACACCAAGCATGTGTAATTCATCGACTTTCTCGAGAAGAAGCGACGCTGTTGTACCGCATTAGAACCGGCTCCGCATACACCCCAGCCTGGTCATTCAAGACTGGGAGATACGCTTCCCCGTTCTGTGCCTTCTGTGGTGACATCGGGGATATTGAACATTTCATTTGGCTTTGCCCACAGTTTGATGCGCAAAGAGCAGCAAAAATCCGCACCTTGCGAAAAGGCTGTCATAGGCACCGGACAGTTGATGAAATCATCTTTCCTGAAGTACCCGCGGCAACTAGGAGGAACGTGCAACGAACTTTGTTGGTCTTCCTGCGAGACACTGGGCTGTCTGAGACGTGGTGACATTTTCCAAATTCAGGAGATGCTCAGGCGGAACAATTGCCGGCCATGCAGGCCAGGCTAACCCCGCCTGCTGCAACACCACCACCACGCCTCGATACGCCCCCTCCTAACAATTTATGACACTCGGGCAAAAATTGAGGCAATCAGCCATTTCTCCAGGTGTGAAATGCACCACGAAGTAGTTTTACAGTTAAGTTTCACTCATATAAAATTACGTTATTTAAAAAAAAAACATCAATAGAGTTTTTATGTTTGACTGCTTGTTCCCTGCTCAACTAGTCGCACTTCAATCGCCGGCGGGTGTTAATGTCTGTGGCAATAGATTTCCGAAACTTTTTGTTCAAAGTTTCGCGACCCATGTAATTTGACCATGATCTGCCCACATAAGGCGTCCGAATGCGCGGCTGTGTGTCAAAGTTGCTTGCTCAGACAGTGTCATTTTGCAAATGCATGGCGCGTTCTAGAACATATTCCGGGCAGGTATTCATGCCTATTTCTGAAGATTCCTCTTTTCACGCACACTTTTAATCCACAAGCCAACCTTTCATGCGAAATTTGTTTTTTTCCACGCGATCGATTTCGAAGTTGCGAGCCTACGCACTATTGAGTGACCCTGTGCCTTCTCATACCATTTTTTTTTTCGTTTCACGAGCTGAGCCTTTCCGTGCCATTACAGCGTGCTACTCTCGTTGTCAGCTACGTTACGTTGGCGTAGATTTTGAGCGACAATTTTAGCGGTAGTTCTCGTCGTCTCTTTCCTCAATTATTTGATTATTTTTTGTGTGCATCCATTTAATATATATGCTCATGCTGTAGTTTGGCCTCACACTTGACACTTCAGTTACTAGTTGAATTTCGTTTACTGTTCCTCTGCTTTCTTACAGAGTACGTGACATGTGCTAATGATAATCGCTTGGCTTTTAAAAAGTGCTTTACTGCTTTAAATATTTGCCCTATGCCAGCTACGCGCTCATATCTTGAGTTTCCGACAGCGACCTTCTTGCTGAGCGCTCGGATCAAGTTATACTGACAATGCTGTTTTGGGACTGCTGTCGTACTTCCTAAACACCATTCTGATCCATTGTGTGATTTCACCGGCCCTTAAAAGGGGCATATGCTTGTATACTCTTTATTATCTGACGAAGGCCATGCCACGGATGAAACGTTAGGCATAAAAGTATTGCTCTCTAGCACGTGTACTCGCTTATGTTATATATATATTGTGGGCATTCATTATGCGCTTCTTCTCGTATATGCATTAATATAATCATCATCATGCGCCTGGGTCCCTGTCCTCATCTTCACTGGGTGTGATCGCAATCATCAACGGGTGTGTGCGCGCTCGGTCTCTGACTGCCCATTCGCTGCTCAGCCCTTGGCTGAATAAACGCTGTCTCAACCCAGACGTCATATATATATATATATATATATATATATATATATATATATATATATATATATATATACGCAGAAGAATTACTTTCATAAAGAAAAGAAAGTGACACCAAATATTTCAGGTGATTTTGCTCCCACTTCTGGAATCTCGAGGTCCTAAAGCTTTGAGAATACGCGCCCACCTTTGGGGCACTGCGTCTACCTTTCCTGAAGATTTTTTCGCCCTATTGCGAAGTTCTACGACACTTGCTAATTGACACATGTCAAGGCACTTAACTTACACTCCATGCATTACTGTCACGAAGTCCGCAAAGAAAAAGTCAGTCAAACTGCTTATTATGCTTTTTTAAAGCTATTAAGTCAATTTTCACTAAAGATTTGGCCACGAGAGCAACGGCAGGATTATCTACAAAAATTCTCAAGACAGTGCTCTCCCTTCAGCTGGCAAAGTATGTGGGCCATACAAAGAACAAACGAAACATCAGAAGCAAAAGTACGAGTAAAATAGCTTATTTTAGGTCAGTACAATGTGTATTTGCGTCTATCTATCTATCTATCTATCTATCTATCTATCTATCTATCTATCTATCTATCTATCTATCTATCTATCTATCTATCTATCTATCTATCTATCTATCTATCTATCTATCTATCTATCTATCTATCTATCTATCTATCTATCTATCTATCTATCTATCTATCTATCTATCTATCTATCTATCTATCTATCTATCTATCTATCTATCTATCTATCTATCTATCTATCTATCTATCTATCTATCTATCTATCTATCTATCTATCTATCTATCTATCTATCTATCTATCTATCTATCTATCTATCTATCTATCTATCTATCTATCTATCTATCTATCTATCTATCTATGTATATTCGTGTGTCTGCATTTGTCTGTGTTTGTGCCTGTAATGCGTATATACATGCATAGGCACACACGTACAGATATAGACCTGAAGTGTGCTTAAAGGTAAGTATATATGAGAGAGATGTGTCTGCTCGGGTACGAATAACTTGAATAAACCCACTCCACAGTCATGTACAGTCTATACTTCTTAGTAATAGAATTACGAACTGGCCCTATATTTTGAGACCCATTCGATTTCTTCTTGATTGATATGCGGGGTTTAACGTCCCAAAACCACCATATGATTATGAGAGACGCCGTAGTGGAAGGCTCCGGAAATTTCTAACGTGCACCCAGATTTGAGCACACGGGCCTACAGCATTCCCGCCTCCATCGGAAATGCAGCCGCTGCAGCCGGGATTCAATCCCACGGCCTGCGGGTCAGCAGGCGAGTACTTTAACCACTAAACCATCGCGGTGGGGCATTCGGTTTCTTCTTCAAGAGGTGACTGCCCAGCCGGCTACGGTGCTAGCGACATTTTTAAGGACGATAGTCGTTTTGGGGACCTTCGACGCGAAAAGTTTGGTCTGCCTGTCTTTACACTTGTCTATTTGTCCACCCTTAACTGTACCTCAAACGACACCAAACGGTACCTCATATGGCGAACCCCATCCGCAGAACCCCCCATATTGCTCAAGTTTTAGTGTTCATACTTGTGCAATTATCATTTCGAAAACAATATTAGCGCATAACTGAGGCACCATAACAACACGTCGATATTTTCTATGTGTGGCTTTATGCTAGCGAAGGCACACATAAGTAATTCCAACGACCGTAAAATTCATCACTCTGCGCTGACAGTGCAACATGGTGTTAAAAAAGGCAAGTTTTTTCAACGCTTTGCTAAGACGACATGGTGGCGGCACCTACCCGTCGCCTTGCGTTCTACAGCTTATCGCCTCCAAGACGGGCGCGCACGCCGCGCGCTTTGTTTTCCAAGATAACTGCCAGATAACGCTTATATTTCACGTGTGACGTGACTCAATGCGCTCGTTCGCCTCCGCTGCCCGCTCGAGACACTCTGACGCAGTGGCTCCAGAATACCATTCACCAATTTTTTCGCGCAGAACATCAAATAAACGTTTTGTTCACACTTTCCAGACGTAAAACTCGCCTTTTCATGACATTTACAGTGCAACATGCAGATAAGGGGCCAATTTTTTAGTGAGTGTTGTGCCCCTCTTCACCATCGTTCTTCCCGCCGTGCCTTTCGTTCTCTAACAAAGGCTTCCCATTGAATAATAATAGAACTGATTGACGCTTTCAGTTCACTTCCGCAATATACTTCATGCGGTGCTCGGCTGTTAACAATCCCGGTCGCGGTGGTAGCATTTCTATGGAGACGAAACGCTATAAGCCCGTGTACTGGGTGAGTACACCGGATGGTCGATATTTCCGGAGCTCTCCTCTACGGCGTCCCTCACCACCACAGCGTAGTTTTGGGATGCAGCACAGCTGGCATTACGTGCCACAATTCGCCAGCAGAAATGAACACAAGCACACCTACGCGCAAACACACACACACACACACACACACACACACACACACACACACACACACACACACACACACACACACACACACACACACGCACGCGGGCAAGTATACACAAATAAGCACACACGCACATACACACAAGCATGCACATACGCACGCACACACACAATTATAGCGCATAATTTCGCGTTCGAATTTTTGTTGTGGGTGGGCGTGCAATAATAGAGACGTACACCGATGCAAACAAACGCGCGTACATGGAGAGAGTGAGAGAAGTTTCTAATAGGGGCAGCGCGATGCACAGTGTAGACTGTAGAGTATAGTTGGTTTTTTGAATAAATTGCTCTGTGGAACAAGCTGCGATATTGGTATACATTTGCCAGGATTTCATTGGTAGGTTAAGTTTCGCAGAACTAGGAACAAAAACTTGGCGTAGAAAGTCCGTACACTAAGTTTGTGCAACTGCTAGTACACGTTTTTATATCACGCCACACAAACATGAAGAGTGATTTTGAATCATCCAAAGCACGCCCCTGTGATTCATCTCCTGAACGTGGAAGTGTTCTAATATCACTCCCCGCAATAGTAAGCCGTTCTTTAAAAATAAACAAAATAAGAGAAAACCTAGCGAACGATAGTTATCATACACTCTTCTCACACGAATATACCTGATGGTGTTTTACCATACGCTTCATTTTGACTCGGTGTCAGTTATCGACGAAGGACCAAATGATATTTCCCGAGGACAAGTGATTTTTCATTAGTGAGTCAACGCCTGACGATATCTCAGTTTTTCCGGTGCCTTCCGCAGCACGCTCTTCAATGAGAGTGTCTTGTCGAGCTTTTACAAAGACTGATATTTATCATGTCGACTAGTTTTATACCCCGAACCGAGAGTTGTGAACTGCATAGGCTTTGGTGGTTGCTAGGACCCGGGATCTTTCATAGCATACTGTAAAGAATTTGTAAGACGACGTTCTAAAGGGTTTCGGCGGCACCTTTTAACAATAATTAGAAAACACTGTCGATTGGTAGACATGGCTTCTGAGAGCATGCCAGCTAATTATTACAGCAATACACTCAACAGGGAATTTGCAGTCAAGGTTCAGCGGCACGTGGTAAGTGCTTACTTTGCTCTCGGCAAATTACGATATACATAAAACTGATTACGTCACCGGGGCCAAAGATACGGACGTTTGCCGATTTTATGATTTCCAGAACATTCTGAAAGACTTGACGTACGCGGACGTACCTTGAACCTTTGTCATCAGCTCCCTGCTTTTTCGTCATCCTGTAAAGCTTCCTGAACGTTCGTGGAAGCAGAAAGAGAAAAAAAAGGATCTTGATGAGAATAAATTTCTTTTGGCGGTAATCGATTTGTCTGGCAATGATCTTCGACAACAAGATTATTCGAATGTTATTAGAAGAAAAATTTTTTTAGGAATCAACAAACATCGCATGCCTGAACAAGCATCAATAGTAACAACATCGCTCAATCAAACTTCATGGCAGCAATTCATTAGCAATCGATGATCTGGCATCAACATGTGTCAGGGTGCTTTCCGCGTTCAAGTTTGCTGTTCCTTGGGAACAGAATTTTTTTCACTCTGTCCCTAATGTGTCTTCTTGAAATATGCAATTACTTTAGTACAAAAAAATGAACTAACTTAAGCAGACACGAGTTTCTTGGCACCAATGAATTGTGATTAAAAAAGAGAGCATTGTGACACACTTAAGGTGGCTGAAGTCGAATGAAGGTGCATAGCGAGAACCTCTCAGCGCATGCGTTTTTTTAACAAGTTGATGTCAAAAGTATGCTTTGACACCTTTGACGTAACTAAAGTGATATTTGCAAACGTGGTACTACGCAATAGCAGCAGAGGAACAGATGTTTTGCTTCGAAGGAATAAGCTAGCGCCCGTATTGCAAAAACCGTATTGTAATTTTTGTGCTTCTCAGCTAGGACTTTTCGAAGCGTGTGATTCGCCGTCTTGGTGCCGCTCGCACGCATTTCAGAGTTAACGCTTTTACGGAATGACGCGTACACATCCGCCACAACTGAAATAACTCGAAAGAGCATAGTGCTGCTGCGAATAGGGAGCGCTTCCGCTTCTCGGCTTATGACCTTTTTTCTTTTCAAAGTCGACCAACACCACACTTGTTTAAGGAGCGACTTTTAACAGAAACACTAAACTTAAAAGTTCAATTTGGTGCTGGTGTTTTAGATTGTTTGAAAATCCCACGCTAATAGCGCGAGCATCGAAGGTCTTTGAGAACGACGAAGAGAAAGAGAACGTTCAGTGAAATAGAACACGCTCTTGGAGACACGGATGATCGGTTTTGCAGCCTTTTTGTTTGGCACGTTTAGACGCCGAACTGTGGTTTTACCACATCAATTTTGCCGGAAGTTAAAATTTCACGCCTTCGAGCTCAGAAGCCATCAAAGTATTTTAATATGCGTGGAGCGTAAAGTACGGTACACCGCTGCACCCGGATCCATGTAATGTCGTTTGGTTCAAGAATAATCCAGGCAAAGCCTGGATTATAGGACAAGACCAGGCAGAGGCCGTTCCAGCTAGATAGGCCGAGCAAAATTATTTGAAGTTCCCTCCAAAAACATGTGAAATCTTCAGCGACTAAAAGATAATACATGATACATGAACTGAGAGGAGGGACGAGAATTCACAAACTCCTCGACTTGAATCTATTCCAGTGTTTTCTCACAAACGAGTTTGAAACGCATTCACTTCACCATAAATATTTACTAGCCTAATTTTTACTTTCAATTATTGGAAACGATTTCATTTATTCATCAATGGTAAAGACTCTGCTCATATTACCACCCCTGTTCTATTTGGTTACCAATTTAGCGACAACATTGAAAGACATAGCTGCTTTGGTTACACCTGGCTTGACTTCTGGCACTTTTTTTTAATTCCACCCTACGGCAACTATGCTGAATGATAAGCCCTATTTCATTAGGCTAACAAATTCAGCAGCTGTATGCTTAAAGATGACACTGAAAATGGTGTTCGTTTGTGCCTTGCATGCAACTAAATGTGTTTCGCTTTCATAAACGGAGTACTTCTTGTTGTTTACACTAGTAGGCTAAACTTGCCACAAGCATATTTATATAAATGTCACAAACGTGCCTAAAGTTTGAATGAGCTCTCTATTAGGCTGCACACGTGGAAAGCAAGAGATGTGGGCAGGTGGTGCTGGCATAAATTTCACCCTGAACAAGCGGGTAATCAGTAGTACGTGCACCACCACCTACTACTTTCCCCAACTTCGTAATTCTCGCCTAATTGCGACTTTCATACAGTAAGTTGGGACTTTTACACATTGAAAAGCTGGCAGCAGACAGCGCTTTCGCGTCGTATGTCCGTGCATTAATGAGGACTATAAAACTCTGATTGGTTGCTATTTACGTTTATGTTTGCGCGAACCTAACGCACGCTGGAATGACTATAATTTCTTGCCCTTACGCGACTTGCGCTGTATTCCCTGCGCGTGTACGTAGTCAACGCCGTAGATAATTTCATTTCTATTCTACGCCATAGAATTATTTTTTGTGTGTACGTTGGAGGACTTCCTAGGGCTGCAAGCTTTGCCACGCACGCCCTAACATCCCCATCCAGTCCTTGGAGAGACAGCAACAAGCACTCCTCAAAGCAATGACGCCTACACATACGTGGTAGGCTTGAGTGAATTCTGACGTCACGAGCCGTCGGTACGGTGGGCTCATCTTGGAAGAAAATAGCCGACAACCACCGTTGCCAACCGTAGGGTAATTACCCTATACTACGAGACAACATTCTGTGGCAGCACAGCCAAAGCAACGTTGGTGGAGCTTCTGCTTCGCCAGTAGCATGTGTTACTTTGCCAAGTATTCCGTGCATGGGTGATTTCGTTTTAAGTTTGGCAAGCGCAACCAACATGGGCGTTTTCAAAAGTATATACTTGGTATTGATAGTGAAACAGCTTAGATTGTTTGATATGTGGGGTTTACCATCCAAATACCACTATATGATTATGAGATACTGCCGTAGTGGAGGACTCCAGAAATTTCGACCATTTGGGGTTCTTTAACTTGTGCCCCAATCTGAGCACATGGGCCTACAGCATTTTCGCTTCCATCGAAAATGCAGCCGCCACAGCCGCCATTTCGATCCCGCGATCTGCGGCAGTAGCAGCCGAGTACCTTAGCCACTAGACCACCGTGGCGGGGTGAAACAGCGTAGAGACGAATCACAAAGAAGATCTGAACAACACAAGCGTTCGTGTTGTTTAGTCTTCTTTGTGATTTGTCTCTGTGCTCTTCCGCTGCGAATACCAGCCAACTAGCCCAACTCTTCATTTTGCTCCAATAATCACTTCTTAAACGGGCCCTCTTATGTGTGTTAACCTCGATTTCACTAATCCAGCAGTTCTGACTTCGCTCATTGCCGTTTGCCTATGCCGCGTCACAGTTGCGTCCTGACATGCCAGGCACTGTCTCTGTCCTGCGGACCTTCAGGGCACTTGCGGGTTGCTGATTACTTCTCCAAGTCGCACAAGGTGCATGTGTGGGCTTCTCCGTTTGGAATGGCATTCGCAGGCAAGGGTCTTCAAAGATTGTCTTCCTGTGCAGGGCAGTGCTCGTGGTGACACACGTGGTGGCTTCTCGGGATGGTTTACCGTGTGGTGTGAGACTGCCCCCTTTCACACAGAATTCCTTTGGAACAATTAGAGGCCATCGCTGCCGACCAGAGTCAAAACGGTGTTGCAGAAAAGGCAGGTTATGATTCTTGGGGACTGTTACCTACCAGACACCCACCGACGCATCCTGGAACTGGGTCCGAAACACCGTTTGGAACCGGTACTAAAACCTGTAAAATCTTGGGTTTTCTAGGTCTGTTTCTTGCGGCGTTTCTGAAAGTGAAAGTTACTTTTGTTTCAAAGAATGTGTTTATGCTTTCTGTAAGCCTAATGTTAAACTCAGTGTTAAGCCTGTACATGTGTAGTCTGTCAGTCCACTGGTGAAGCACTTTGTTGCGAACGGTTTAAGGTTGCTTTCTTCGAATAAAAAGAAATTCTTTGTGGTTTTGTCTCAAGAGCAGTTTGGGCTTGAAGCACACGGTGCGATAAGCAAGAATTATGTCCCTTTAAGGCTTAAGCTCGCGCAGGTTAAAAAGCAGCCTATTGCACTGCTAAAGGACTTAAATTTGGAGCGTCTTTCCCATGCAATTGAAAAAAAAACCAAAGAATAGCTTTTAAAACCTTTTTTAACGGCTAAGACACACAAGACTGATATACCCTTTCGCGTTATTGTAACCAAACGTCTCTCCTGGAAGTAGGAAGTGTCTGTTTTTTTTAAAGCATCTCAGCTCTCCTTCACTTTATGACCCCTTTCTAAGTATTGGTTCCAACAATGTAGTGAAATATTTATATGCGGGAAAAAATTCAAGAAGTGTATGAGCTTTAGCATTGATGCTGTTGATTTATTTATTTCATTCTCCACGCACAGTTGACGACGTGTGTCAAGGCCTGCGTCAGAAATGAGAATGATGAAGGCACATTTATCAGCAGCTGTGGTATCAGCACTGATAGCTTTTTAGAACTGCTTAGGTTTTATTTGTCTTCAACCTTGGTTGTGTGGAACGATAAAGTGTAGGTACGGTGGTCGGGTATTTGCATAGAAGATCGGGTAGTGCCGGTACTTTGTGATATTTTTCTTAATAGCATTGACTATTTGGACTGAGGGTCTGAATGGAATAATGGTGAAGCTTTTGCAATACGTAGGATGATTGATTGATTGTGTTTAAAGAGGACAATATCACAAACCACATGATCAACAATGTGGAAATTATTCAGAGAAAGAGGACAAGGCCTTACGTTTAAGAGTGAAGGTTCTGTGTAAGGGGCTATTGAGTTTCTGGGTTTGTCTCGTACGTTTTGTGAGGAGTATACGTTTGCTGTGAGTTTCGCCCCCAAGCTCAGGAAGCCCTTGCTAAGCCATTTCTCTATTCATTCAAATTTGTAAAATATGGCACAGTTGTGAACGCAAGTGTTTCTGCACTAACAAAGTCCTGTCTCCACAAAATGACCTCAAGCCTTGTTTCCCAAGTTCAGTGTCTAAAACATGCAGGCTTGCACCGTGATGTCATTGTTTCCGCAACTATAAATGTTTTGAGCAAAGTTAAAACCATTGAAGTAGAACAATTGAGCAAATTGCAGGAGGCTAGTGGTGATTCCACATATTCACAGTATTTCTTAATTCGCTTAAAAATATTGCCTACAAGTTCAACGTAGACGTTCATTTTGCCGCCCAAAATTGATCAGTCATTAGCCATGAAATGATTAGTCCGTCATCGGGTGTGAATATGTCTTCTATCAGTACGTGCACAGTTAAGAGCCGCATGCTGTTTGCCACTGGCGTAAATAATGTTGTCTATTCCATTTCGCTGTCATGTGGTAAAGTTCATGCGGGGCAAACAAGGTGCTGTCGCAACTTGCGCCTGCACGAGCACCATCGCTCTTTAAAGGCGGCACAGTTTTCTCATTTGTCCGCCCACAGTGCCACCTGCGGTTGCACCCCATAATTTTGCCACACGATTATTGTTTTCAGGCACACTGAATCTCGCATAAGAGAAATAGCGGAAGCCTTTGCTATCAGCAAAAATGTTGACGCATGTGCCAGTGCACCGTCAATTGCATTACTGGATTGCGAGCTCGACGCATAAAAAAAAACACTTGATGATGTTACACATGTAGACTTTTGTCACGTGCATAGGCTGCAAGCGCATGTTTCGTTCTTATTTCTTTCCTTTGCTTTTTCGTGTCACTTGAATAAAGCAATCAGTTTCCAGAACAGCGCTCATGCTGTTCAGATCTTCCTTGTGATTCGTCTCTGCATGGTTGCACTATGAACATTTGTCAACAAGCCCAACTCTCCATTTCGCTGAATATACTTGGCTCGTGGATAGTGTTACGAAATATAGTTTATACGTGGCTTAGCTCAAACGCCACCACAGGCCTTGATATGCCTAGTAATGTAGCAGATATACCTGGAATTGCTCTGAGCTTTTCTGAAAATCGATTTATATATATGGCGCTAATCTGCCAGTGGCTGAAGTCCACATGCAAACAGAACACCATGTAGTACAACTTGGATTTTCTTTTTTTACACTTCTGAAAGTAATGGAATATTTTGCATTGCAAAGCAACGCGGGGATCAGATTTATTGAAGGGTTCTTATTTATTTTCAAAGAAGAAATGACACAGCGAAGCAGTAACTGCACAGTTGGAAATCTTACGCCGAGGCAACAAGCAGTTTCCTAAAGTTCTTTGCAAATAGCGTTGGTACAGCAATGTTCCAAAATTCAAAGGACGCAAAAGATTCTGGAGACGCTCACGTCAATTCGTTAGACGACCCAAGGGCACCCACAAGGGGCAGAAGTTTTCACCATTACCAGCGAGAATAGGAAATCTCACGTTTGCAATTACACGTGGACGGAACAAGCCCCTTCCTTCATGGTGAAGAATGCTGTTTTAGGTGCAAAACAGCTTAGGCTCAGGCTTGTTCCTTATCCGAGGTGTCTTTTCTGTCGTCATAGCCTCGCTAGTACACAGAGCGCCCACAAGGTGGCTCTGTGGAAGAGCGCTCGCTCCACTACGGTGCGTGTTCTGGTATGAGTGCAGACCGCAAGCGGCGCTGCGCTGCTCTGCATAATAAAAGCGGTCACTCCACTCTCTTTCTCTTTCTAACACACACACACACACACACACACACACACACACACACACACACGCACACATACACACACACACACACACACCACACGCACACACACACACACGCGCGCACACACACACACTCACACACACTCACGCACCCACACATGCATACACACATTCACACACGCACACGCACACACACACGCACACGCACACACGCACACACGCACACGCACACGCACACGCGCACGCACGCACACACACATGCATACATACATACACACGCACACACACCACACACACATACACACGCACACACGCACACACATACACACGTACATACACTTGCGCACACACACATACACTTGCACACACACACACACACACACACACACACACACACACTCACACACACACACACACACTCACACACAGACCTCCATTTCTCGCTCTCACGCACAACGCAGTATTATGAATGAAAAGACACGAGCATGACTGCGGCGGAGTCGAAGGCTCGCAAAGCGGCTGTGCACGCATCTATGAACGTCTACGGTGTTGAATGAAGAGGCCCTTTTTACAGAACTTCTGGTCGGTCCATGTATACTTCAGAAACTACTCAGGGTTCCCTTTACTGGGTGATGTGTGCGAGTTCGTTTTTTTTTTGCACATTGAAAACCAGCAGACAGCGAAGTTTGCTGCATACTAGTGACATTAGTTCACGTGAGTACAAATGCATCGTGTAAAAAGTGACTTCACTGGAACATACAAACAAGCCAGAATGGGCACGATGTAACACACAGCGCTGATACAATTATAGTTCACGGAAGGACACAAAGTGAAAAGAGAACACAAGATGTCCTTAAGCTTGAACAGAATCACATAATAATTGTGGAGAAAAGAAACAATCTTCTTCGTCTGCCCGTGACGTCTAAAACGGGAGCAACGCGAAATTCAATATTCTCTTTCCTCACGCCAAAACATCCTGTATGCCACCTTTTGATGACATCTTCTTCACCTTCGATTTCGATCTTTTCGGTAACGTACTGAACCATGACCTACCTATACTTCTGTAACGCTGGGTATGCAGCTCGTGTTTAGAAAAGTGGTCAACTATTTATAGTGAGTTGTGTTTAGCAAAAAAATTGGCCCCGTATCTGCATGTTAATCTGCATATGTCTTCGAAATACGATAGTCTTGCGTGTGTGGAGAGTGTGACCAAAACATTTATTTGATGTTCTGCGCAAGAAAATCGATTAATGGTATTCTGGAGGCGCTGCGTTAGAGTGCCTCGAGCGTGCAGCGGAGGCGAACGAGCGCATCAAGTCACGTCACACGTGAAACATGAGGGCTTCCTGGCAGTTTACTTGGAAAGAAGCGCGTGGCTCTGAGACGGGCGCGCCCGTCTCAGAGGTAATAAGGTGTAGAACGCAAGGAGACGGGTAGGCGCCACCACCGTCTCGTTTTAGCAAAGCGTGTGAAACACTCGCGGTTTCTTGCAAGCGTTGCAAGGTGAGCACAGCAAGATAAGCGCTACGTTCCTTAAAATTGCTTATTTATGCCTTTTATAGCAAAAGACGCACATGCAACTTTATATACGTGTTGTCATGTGCAAAAATTGCTTTTTAATTGGCGATTGCACAAGTATGAACGCTGAATGTTGAGCAACATTGGTGGGTGCTGCGGATGGGATCAATTGTTTCAAGCACCCAGTGCCGTTAAGAATGGACAAAGAGACAAACGTACAGACAGACAGACCAAAATTTTTGCGAAAAAAGTCCCCAAGAAAGACTATCGTCTTTAAAAGTTCTTGACAATTTAGAGTACGAAGTACTCTACCATGGGACAGCATAGGACCGTCCCGTGGGTCTCACACTTGATTAAACCGTGGCAAAACAGCACACGAGCTAGAGGACACGAGCATATATACAGGCATACGGTACCGATAGTAGGTGCACGTACTTAAACCACGAAGAGCTGCTGACAAAGCCGGCATGCTGAAACACCAGGATCAAGCTTTTTTCGTTTCAGTAACAACAGCGGCACAAGATTGTCTCAGCAAATACTTTAAAATTCGCACCCTAACCTTCTCACACATGTCACATGACATCACAGTGACGTAACATCGAGAAACAAACACTGAACTATATAACACAATTAGAACAAGTGATATTGAATTGTGATATTGTCACGGGGTCGTGACGTGGCTAAAGACAGGAGACTTTGCGTGGGAATTTAACTGTTTATTTGGGCGAACATGTGCCCGGTAAACGGAAAGTCCGATTACAGTAGCAGGGACTGATAGTGGCGAACGGAGCGTCAGCCGTCGATCATATACTAACAAGCGGCGAAGCGCGTTGGCATTTATACTCTTGCCGTCTTGCCGTTCTAGCGTTATTGCTGGTGGTGGCTTAGGTTCCAGAATAGTCTGTACAGTTCGCAGAGTGGGCGTGACCTTATCTAAATGATCTACTAAACTCTGGAAGCTTCTCGAAAACTGCAGGCGCGGTTTCCGCTGAGAATTGTGTAGTGTTTTGGGACGATAACAAAACTTGGGAAATGGAACGTGACATTATCAGCATAATGGCACCACTTAAAGTTTGTGCAACTTTTACCTGACAGCAAACGTTCCAATAAACTGCGCTCCAAATTATATTATTTGATTGAAAATTTCATTCGACTATATAAAAAGTGCTCTTGCTTGTTGGCTCCAGCATCACTGCATCAAAAAGAGAAAAAGAAGAAAGGTAAAGCCTACGTATCTTCACGGAGGGAATTGTGACGAATGGGAAAAGCTAGGCTGTAAGGTCTATAATTTCTAGGATGAAGTCATCGACTAGTACAAAAGAACGAATGGACAGATGGAAGGGCTGGTGGACGGACACACGGACGGACGGACAGGCAGACGACACAGGTGATCATGTATTGTGGTGTAACATATTTGGCAACTTGACACATAAATACAGTTTTTCATTCTAATTGCGGAACATTTCTTAGTCACACGATGTGGCGCTTCGGCGTCGGCAACCACGTGGTCCCCAACCCCAATGCGCATGTTCGCATATCGTGGCGTATGCTCGAGTCTCATGCCAACCGCCACCCCCCTACCCTTCTCTCGCCTCGCAGGCGGACGCAGGCAGCGCCTGCTAGTAAAAAACCGACTGCTTGCGCTGAACCCTTCACTAGCCACCACGTATATGTAGGCATGCAGTGAATCATGCGTTCGGAATTCAGTCAAGGGCCTCTTTGCGCCTTGTTGCTCTCAAGAAAAAGCGGAAAAAAGCCCCTTCCACTGTAGACACCGATAGGCATGGTGTTACAATGCTCCGGCTTCAGGGTTATTTTACCTGCAGCAGTAAGCAACCGCAACATAATCAACGTATGCAACGCAGCTTGTGAAATAGGTAACATATTGTCACAGGTAATGGGTATGAGCCATCAACTGTACGTGGAATTCCTTGGAAGTGAAGAAAGAAGAGGGATTTTGCGTCCTGGTCACGGGAGCCACCGTGGCTGAACACTCGAACACGCAAGTAGCTGGTCGTGCTTGCTCTAGGGTTCTGGCCTAAGTTTGTGTAGTGGCTGTGGTTTCTTTGTCTTTATTAGGTGTTCCTATAGTGTTTTTACAGCTAAGTAAGCGCTTTTAGCGCTAGAAAGTTCAGTTAGATGCAGTTTTCTTCACCTGGACCAGGGGCTTGCCCCTAGTCTGCTTCACTCCCGCCACAGGAAATACCAGTGGATCAGTTTCTACGCAACGGCATTCCCGCAGTTCCTGTGGCCCTCGTCCCTAGCAATGACGGCTTCATTCGGATGAAGAATCCGAAAGTGATCCAGGCGGACCTTAGAGCTGTGACGTCTCACTTTCACAGCATCACAGAGGTCCGCCATTGATTGATATGTGGGGTTTAACGTCCCAAAACCACTATATGATTATGAGAGACGCCGTAGTGGAGGGCTCCGGAAATTTAGACTACCTGGGGTTCTTTAACGTGCACCCAAATCTGAGCACACGGGCCTACATTTCCGCCTCCATCGGAAATGCAGCCGCCGCAGCCGGGATTCGAACCCGCGCCCTGCGGGTCAGAGAGGTCCGCCAGTTCGGCAGAGGTGGTATTCTATGTTTTTCATCTGATCAGCTCTGTGTCCAAGACCTATTGAAGTGCTCGAGTTTCGCGACCAATCCGGTCAGCGCCTTTATTCCCCCGCATCTGGCATGTGTGAAAGGTATTGTTCGCGGTGTCGATGTTAACTTGACCCCGTCTGAGGTATTAGAGATGTTTGTTGTGACTGGTGCTATTTCCGTGTATAGGTGTGCACGACTAGTAGAGAAGCAGAAGACGCCGACTGAGTCGGTAATTGTAACCTTTGCTGGAGCGAATCTCCCAAGCGAAATCAAGGCATGGCCACTAATATACAAAGTGGAACCGCTATCACCGCGACCACTCCAGTGTACGAAGTGCTGGCGATACGGTCACACTATTAAAAGATGCAGGTCAGAACTCAGATGCCGAGTGTGTGGTGACAACCACGAAACAAATTACTGCAAAGCTAAAGAAGAGAAATGTTGTCTCTGCAACGGACAACACTGTGCAGATAAACCTGATTGTTCTGCAAAGGCTCGAGAAATGCAAATTCTTGAAATTATAGGGCGTAGGCGCTGTTCTCGACGAGAAGCCCTAGCGGAAATACAGACTAGAACTCAGGGGTATGCCAGTGTTGCAGCACGACATCTCTCGGAAATAAATGGGTCGATTTCCCGGAATATAGCGGAGGCCATAGAAAAGGCTCTAGAAAAAGCCATGGAACGACTGACTTCTAACCTTTGCGATTCTCTATCTCAAATTTTGGCTAACCAGATGACTCGCATATTTGGTACAGCGGGAGAGTCAGGCCTAGTATCCCAACATGTTGAGAGTTCACGACCAATATCTGACTGTGAATCTGAAACCGCGCCATCGTATTATCAGCCCGCAGGAGCCTCTGCAATAGGCGTCCACAGCCAAAATGAGGAATTTGAAACCGCATCATCGTATTCTCCGTCTACAGCGCCCTCTGCAGTAGATATACAGAGTGTAAGTGAGGACAAAGCTGCATATACAATAGATTCCGATGACATGGATTTGGACCCTAGGTCCCTGAAGAGATCTAGATCCCCTGTGTCAAGGAAAACTAACTCACCGAAACAAACAAAGAACAAAAAGTATCTGAAAGAAAAGGAGAGCCTTTCAAAGAGGGATTTCTTGAAAGAAAGCATTCTAGAGAAAGCTATAGCGGAGGCAGCTCTTTCGAAACCATAGGGTCGCTTAAGATTCTCCATTGGAATTGCCGATCAATTCATTCTGCATCTACGGATTTGGTATACTTGACTTCTAAATTCGCTCCTGATATTATAGCATTACAAGAGACATGGCTATCTGTACATAATTTGGTTCATTTAAATAACTTCCAATCTTTTCGATTAGACCGTCCATCGAGAGGTGGGGGTCTAGCTCTCTTTATTAGTAATAGAATTAGTATTAAAGTCAAATTCTCATACAAACATATGTCGCCAGAATGCGAAATTTTGGCAGTAGACATTACACTGCCCAACTGCACTCCTTTCACTTTAGTTAATATGTATTTTCCGGATGGAGTTCAAGACACACGAAGTTTGGATCTAGCTACAAAATTGTGGTGCAAAGACAAAGTTTTAGTTGGAGACTTTAATTGCCACCACACGAGTTGGGGTTTTAGAACTGATCTTAGTGGGAAACGCTTGTGGGAATGGACAATGGCCAATGACCTGACGTGCCTCAACGTCAGAACTCCCACATTTATACGTAATCACTCCAGGTCGGCCTTAGATTTAAGTTTTGTCAGTTCAGCCATTACTACTTCTTCTTGGAAAGCGCTGGACTGTGGCACCAACAGTGACCACTTACCGATAAGTTTTGAAATTTCTTGTCCGATAATTCCATCTTGTTCAAATGTAAGAGTATTTGTAAATTACACTAAATTTAGGAATGACCTGAAGTCAGCAATGGCTTTTCACTCGGAAGAGAGCGATAATAAAAAAACATTGAAAGTAAACGCAGTCATTAAACGATCCTACAAAAGAGCCGAATTTACTGTTGAATCCACAAAAAGAGTATATAGCCGTTGGTGGAATGATGGATGTACAAGAGAGCACCGACGACGTCAGGCAGCTTGGAAGCAGCTCTTACATAATCAATCCCCACAAAACTGGGCCGATTATAAATTCATTGCTGCGGGCTTTAAAAGAACGGTAGCTCAGGCTAAACAAGATTATGACAGAAGACATTATGAATACCTGTCGAAGCCTAAACATATGAAAGCACTGTTCCGATATATGAGAGCTCGGAAAATCTTGCCATCACCAGTTAATGTAGCTTGTGATAATCTGTCGGCACAAGAAATGACCACTACCTTAGAGGCAATCGGTAAAGGTCTGGAAAGCAGATTCACTTTAGTAGTGCCAAACAACTGACACAAGTCTACGACAAAGTCTGACTTTGAAGAAGTGACACAGACTGAAGTATCCAACGTGATTAAACATTTACCCTGTGCATCTCCTGGCCCAGATGGAATCACAGTACCCATGATTAAAATTCTGTTCAATTTATCGCCTCGAGACGTCGCCAATGTTATTAACTACTCCTTAAAAATTCACGGGTGCCGCAGGATTGGAGGATAGCAAAGGGGATTCCTATACTAAAAAATCCGGGGGGAGGATTAACAGTCGATAATATCAGACCAATCTCTCTAACATCTAACATGGTCAAACTAGTAGAGAGGGTCCTACATAGCCGAGTAAGTATCTGGATGGCAGACAATTTAGTAATAAAACCGAACCAAATCGGCTTTCGTAGTGATTTCTCAATTTGGTGTGCCCATGCTGATTTAGAGAACCGAATACAGCTCGCGCGTAAAAGAAGGCCATACGCTGCTTTAGTAACGCTTGACATAGCCAAGGCGTATGACAGTGTGGAGCACTTCATATTGTTAAATACGCTAGAGAGATTGAACTTCCCACATTATTTTATTGAGTGGTTGGTAGAATTCTTAAAATCAAGAGAATTCTACTGCGTCAAGGATGGATGTTCCTCATCTAGATTTAAACAAACGCGCGGAGTTCTCCAAGGAGCAGTCTTATCCCCAATATTATTTAGTGCTTTAATGAGCACAATTCCAACAGATCAAGAAGTTACTGTCTACATTTATGGTGATGACATCGCACTCTTTGCTGCTTACTGTGGTATTTACTCATTACAACTTAAATTACAAAGATATATTAACATGTTAGAAATTTGGTTGCAGTCGATTTCGTTATCGTTAAATGTCAACAAAAGCGCGCTCATGGCGTTTCCGCTTGCAGAACCAATTTCAATTTCAATTCTTTATAAACAGGAACCCACCCAGCAAGTAGACTCTATAAAATATTGGGGAATCATTTATAATGACAAGCTTAACTGGAGTCCACACATAGAGTATATAACTACCAAAGCACAGCGGGCTTCAGGCTTACTACACAAGCTAAGTAACCGGAAATATGGGTTACGGAGGCACACCTTGATAACATTGTACAAGATGTACATGCGCCCCATCATGGAATTTGGCTGCATATTATTCTCGGGTGGCCCTGCTTATAAAACGAGACCTCTAGTTCTCTTGGAGCGAGAAGCACTGCGAATGTGTCTGGGACTCCCTAGATTTGTGGCTATCAACGTACTGTACCAGGAAGCACGCCTGCCTACACTACTTTGTCGATTTAGAATTTTGACCGTACAAGCATTTTTAAAATTTTATAGCTTACCGGCAAGAAGATCTCAATATGCTTTTATCGCAAACCCAGACGCCTTCTTTCTTGCTCATCGGCCACGGTTTCATACACCTCAGATAATGTTTGTACAAAAAAATCTACAAAGTATAAATGTGAACATTAGAAATGTAATTGAGACTAATGACTCGAATAGTCATGTTATTATTGAGTATGATGATATATTCCCCCAAAACGCCAAATTAAAATCCCTCAAATTTTTAAATAACATATTATTAGATTACTTGGAGCATGCAAAAACTAAAAATATAATAGCCACAGATGCTTCCGTAAATAATCAAAAGGCAGGTGTAGGCATTGCCTCTGATTTGCTTGACTGGTTCTTTTCAGTGAGACTGCCTGATTTTACTCCAGTTTTTGAAGCGGAGCTCTTGGCCATTATTTTAGCTCTTCAAAAACTTCCATCAAATCAAAACAATGCAATAATAATGACGGATTCTCTTTCAGTTTGTGCAGCTCTGACAGCTTCAGAGAACTCTCGAATTCTAAGCACATTCAAAACATTAGTACCGCCGCAGTTGAGACTCCTGAGATTACTATGGGTTCCGGGTCACTGTGGATTAAGATTAAATGAATTGGCCGATTCTTTAGCACGAGCCGCACTTGATGGGCCAGTTTTGTCCATACTGCCAGATGTAGAATATATCATGGCTATAAGATATCGAAAATCAGCAATCTCCAGTGATACAATAGAAAAAGTAATTACATGGACAGACTATAACCACCTCATGTTTCCATGGCAACCCCACTGGAGTCAGTCCAGAAAGCTCGAAGTCTTAATTACTAAATTTCGATGTCGTGTCAACCCCCCTAAACCTGTATCTACACAGAACTGGTCAGACAACATCACCTCTCTGCGCATTCTGCGGAGAAATGGAATCACTAGCTCATTATTTTTTGTATTGTCGCCGCTACGAGATACTTAGAAAAAGGTTACTAGTTATGCCATTTCGGAAAATAGGCCTTAGATTGACGGCGGAAACGGCGCTAAGCTTTGGCGCCTCAGCTTTGGGACATTGCCACAGCGATGCTTTCAATGCCGTTTGCGATTATATTCAGGCAACCAAGCGTATACCTTTGTGATCTTGAATCAAAAAAAAAATTATTACTCTCAAGCGCAGAGTGAAGTAAACGCAGCTGAGTGGTAAACATAACACCTCAAATCTCAAAATTGCTCAACTTGATTTTTTTTTCGTTTGCTGTTTTTATGTTGTTTTTATTTTTACATTAGTCTTATTATAATACCAGTTCATTGCACATAGTTAAAATGATCACAGAAAAACTGCACTACACTTTCTTGGCCAATCCCCCTGAGTGGGTATGAGCCAACCTCCCAGGGAAACAAAACAAAACAAAAACCTGGTCTGTAGGCAAGCAAGACGTCGATTCATCGCTGTCTGTTATTACGTTCGCGGCACTGGTGGAGGTGCTGGGTAAATGCGCCTCGGCTGCAGATTTTCAGCCGACACACCGAGCTACTTGGAGACAGAGACAGCTCCCACGGAGAGAAGCAGTCGCCGCCTGCGAGGACTATCTCCCGAATACAGTCCCCTCTCTCAAGACAAGATGGCAACTTCAACTACCAACCAGGCGAATCAAACCAACGACGCCTATTCTTTTCTCCCGCATGTTTTTCATGCGCCGCAAACACCACGCTCACTTCATGGAGACATTTATGAAGATGTTGACGACTGGCTTGAACACTTCGATCGAGTTGCCAACATCAACGAATGGGATTAAGCTCGCAAGCGGCGGAGAGTTTACTTTGCGTGAGAAGACTCTGCTAAAACGTGGTACGAGAATCACGAGGGTTCCTTTGCGACGTGGCATGAGTTCAGCCGACAGTTTCGTGATGCGTACCGCAGCACTGAAAGGAAAGAGAGAGCGGAGCAGGCTATCTCGTCTCGAACCAACTACCCAACGAGAGAGTTTCGATGTTTGTCGAGGACACGCTTCGACTGTTCAAGCGTGCTGTACCCTGCAATGCCCGAGGAAAAGAAGGTGCGGCATTTAAGGCGTGGGTTAGAAAGAGCAGCTCTTCGCCGGACTCGTGCGCAATCCACCGACGACTGTGGCAGAGTTCATAAATGAGGCAACCACAATGGAGCATACTCTCCAGTATCGGTCGTCACAGTATGAACGCCACGACGTGACCCCTACTGCATGCTCTATCGGGGCTGACAGTGAGAGGCATGCCTTCGCAGAGTTCATAAGAAGCGTCGTGCGGGACGAGCTGCGCCAACTCCAAGCAGCGGGACCTCAACCAGCCGTAAGTGCTCTCGCAGGCTTAATCCGAAATGAGATCCTAAAGGTGGTCACCCCACTCGCGCCAACAAGGCCTGAGGCCCCTGTGCTGACTTATGCGGCGGCTCTGCGATCTCCTGCACCACATGGCCCTGATCCCACCATGGGGACAATCAATCAAGCTAGCCATCGATTCCAGGGCACCTCTTCGACTCCGCCTTCCACCTCAAGGTTTCCGAGTGCACCAACTTATCGTCCGTCTGGATCGTGGCAGAACGCCACAAAGGCCAGCGTGTGGCGTACGTCAGATAACCGTCCACTCTGCTACCACTGTGGCGGAGTGGGTCATGTCTACCGTAATTGCCAGTACCACCAACTTGGCCTTCATGGCTTTCACCCTGATGCTCGGTGCCCGCGTTACGGTGAGCGTCCCCGCGACATCGAAGCGTACCTTACAGGCCAGCGAGCTCCTCGCCTTGGTCAACGCCCCCAATCACGATCATCATCACCTCGCCGCCCCACGTCGCATAGCATTCACTCGTCACTTTATGCTCCTTTCAGAAGCCGGTCACCGAGTCCCCACAGGGGAATCTAGAAACCGCGGCTCCTGTGGGTGAAGCCGCGTCCCAACGAACTGTCAAAGAGCCTCCCTCGACGCAAAGACCCGACAAAGACCGTTCTGACTTTCCAGTCGTTTCCGAAAGTCATAGGACTGTTTCCGCCGACATCACCGTACACGTCAATAATCACGTCGTCACAGCCCTCATCGACACCGGCGCCGATTATTCGGTTATGAGCAGCACCCTGATATCCCAACTGAGGAAGGTAACTACCCCTTGGCAAGGACCGCCGTTGCGCACGGAAGGAGGTCACCTCGTCACGCCGACTGGAATGTGCACAGCCCGTGTTCGAGTACGCTGCTTCGACGTTCACAGGGTCTTTCCTCGTATTATCTGTGTGCTCCCGTCCACTCATTCTGGGGCATGACTTTCTTCGCGAACACGGCGCAATGATTGACCTACGAGACTTGCAGATGTCGTTTGAGGTCCCGTTTCATCCTGAACCAGAATACGCCCGCTCATCTAAGGCTACCCTACGTGTATCCTCCGAATCTGTTACTCTGCCTCCCCACAGCAGCCTTTTTATCAACGTTGAATGTGACCAAGACGTGCCCGATGCTGTAATTGCAGAAGGAAACATGTCCCTACTTTTTGCACCACAAATGTGCGTTGCCCGAGGTATTGTTCAGCTCAGTAGAAAGCAGGCTTGCCTATTAGTCACGAATTTCAGTGAGGAGTATCGCCATCTTACCAAACACACTGCGATTGCATACCTTGAGGATATTGCCGACGTCCCTGGTCCGTCAACATTATCTGCTCTTTCGTGGTGCGACGATTCCGCCATGACATTCGCAAGCACTCTCGACGTAAAGCAGGGTCTACCGTCCGAACAACGGGAACGTCTTTTGAAGCTACTCGGCTGATTTTGGGACTGCTTCGCTACGACTTCGAAAGTTAACCAAACACCGCTTGACAAGCATCGTATCGTCACCGAGCTTACCGAGAGACCCATTCGACAGCATGCCTACAGAGTCTCGCAAAAAGAACAAGACGTTATACGCCAACAGGTCCAGCATATGCTCAAGGACGATGTCATCCAGCCATCGACCAGTCCCTGGGCGTCCCCAGTTGTGTTAGTACAGAAAAAAAGATGGTACCCTGCGATTTTGCGTAGACTACCGAAAGTTGAATAAGATCACGAGAAAGACGTGTATCCTTTACCACGAATAGACGACTCACTGGACCGCATTCGCAATGCTCGTTACTTTTCTTCCATGGATCTACGCAGCGGCTATTGCAAATATCTGTTGATGAGTGCGACCGCCTTTATTACTTCTGCGAAAGGCGAAAAGACCACCTTTATTACTCCTGACGGACTCTACGAGTTCAAGGTCCTTCCCTTCGGCTTATGCTCGGCACCAGCTACTTTTCAAAGAAGGATGGACACGGTTCTTTCTGGGCTAAAATGGCAATCGTGTCTTGTCTACCTTGACGATGTGGTCATCTTGTCGGACACGTTTGAGCAGCACGTCCAGTGCTTACAGCCAGTTCTTCAGGCGATTCGAACAGCTGGACTTTCTCTCAAACCTGAGAAATGCCACTTTGCATTCGAGGAACTGAAATTTTTTGGTCGCGTTGTCAGCCACGCCAGTATACACCTAGACCCTGAGAAAACGAAAGCTGTTGCCGCATTTCCTGTCCCAACGAACAAGTGCCACCTCCACCGATTTCTGGGACTCTGCGCATATTACAGACGCTTCGTCAAAGGCTTTTCTAAAATCGCTGAACCGCTAAATGAACTTACGAAAGATGGCTTACCGTTTGTTAGGGGTCATGATCAGCATCACGCCTTTGACACGCTACGAAACCATCTCCAAGCCCCCCCTGTACTCGGCCACTTGGACGATAACGCTGCCACAGAGCTACACACGGATGCCAGCAACGTCGGACTTGGAGCTGTACTGGTTCAATGGCAAAATGGCGTAGAGCGCGTGATTGCCTATGCAAGTCGAACACTATCATCTGCAGAGAAAAACTACTCTGCAACAGAAAAAGAATGCTTAGCCGTTGTTTGGGCTATAACAAAGTTTCGCCCTTATTTATACGGTCGACCATTCAGGGGAGTTAGCGATCACCATTCTTTATGCTGGCTCGCCAACCTCAAAGACCCTTCCGGTCGTCTAGCACGCTGGAGCCTTCGGCTGCAAGAATTTGACGTTACAGTCATTTACAAGTCAGGACGCAAACACACTGATGCTGACTGTCTTTCACGTGCACCCATTGGAAGTACGAACGCGGACGTTGAAGCGGATGATACATTCCTTTTACTGTATCAGCAACCGACTTGGCTCAACAACAACGCGACGACATGGAGCTAAGCCCGCTGATTGACTACCTCGAAGGCCGAAAAGGCAGCCTTCCTCGAAACTTCGCACGTTCGCTGCCATCGTTCTGCATCAGGGATGGAGTCCTTTATAAAAAAAAATTTCGGCCATACCCAGGCTACTTACCTACTGGTTGCGCAGACATCGCTTCGGGACGATATTTTACATGCTTGTCATGACTAACCATCATCCGGACACCTTGGCTACACGCGCACATCGGAAACAATTCGCCGCTCATACTTCTGGCCGCTCGACGCGAAGACAGTCAAGCAGTACGTCCGCACATGCCGCGACTACTAACGCCGTAAGACTCCACCTGTCTGGCTAGCAGGACTACTACAGCCTATCGCCACGCCGAAGACACCGTTCCATCAAACTTGCCTTGACTTGCTCGGCCTATTTCCCACCTCTTTTTCTGGAAACCGGTGGATTGTGATTGCCACCGATTATTTAACGCGTTACAGCGAAACAAAGGCCCTGCCCAAAGCTACTGCAGCCGAAATTGCACAGTTTTTCATCACCGGCATCGTACTTCGTCACGGAGCGCCAGTTGTGATAATAACTGATCGTGGTACAGCTTTCACCGCAGAGATGCTTCAAGAAGTGCTGAGACTAAGTGGTACAGAGCATCGGAAAACCACGGGTTATCACCCCCAAACAAACGGCCGCTGATAACAAGAACTGGGATGATATTCTCCCTTACGTAACTTTTGCTTCCAATACAGCAGTCCAACAGAGTACAGGTTTCACCCCATTTGGCTTAGTTCATGATCGAGAGGTCACTACAATGCTTGACGGAATGCTCCTTTCCAAGAACTTGAGCCTTTTCAACGCGGATGCTGCATTGTTCGCTCAACGCGCCGAGGAGGCCCGTCAACTCGCCCGATGCCGTATTCAGGCTCGACAAACTGCCGACGCACACCGCTACATCCTTACACACCGAGAGGTTACCTTCCAACCAGGCGATCAAGTTTGGGTGTGGACTCTCCCATTCGACAGCGTGGTCACTCTGAAAAGTTGCTGCGGCACTACTTCGGCCCTTACAAAGTTCTGCGCCGGCTCAGTGACGTTACGTATGAAGTCCTCCCTGAGGGCACCTCAAGACGTTCCCGTCGGTTTCCACAAAGTGATGTGGTGCATGTGTCAAGGCTCAAGCCATATTTCCAGCGTAGTCCATCGAACGTGGACTATCTTTCCATGCAATGACTATTTTTTGTTACTTTCGTTTCTTTTTGATTGTATTGTGTCCTAACTCTTTTCTTTATTGAGTGCTTCTATGACACCAGCCCATTTTTTCTCCTTACGACGGAGTTGTTGGGTTACGTGGTAGCATCTTTTCTTTCTCATTTTTTTCTCAACGCTCATTACCAGCATCGAGCCGATGCTTTTCGAGGAGAGGGAATAATGTGACAGGTAATGGGTGTGAGCCATCAACTGAGGTGGAATCTCTTGGAAGTGAAGAAAGAAGAGGGCTTTTGCGTCCTGGTCTGAGGGCAAGCAAGACGTCGATTCGTCGCTGTCTGTTATTACGTTCGCGGCAATATTTTACGTAATGTTTCAAACCGCAGTTTTGCTTTGAAGCTGCTTTTTTTTACTGAAAACCGGCAGGTCACCACTGCCCCCTTAAAGATGGTTATGGGGATGAGACGCTCACTAGCGCTGTTGGTATCACTTCACACAAAAGTTTTTCTCCATGATTGTATGCAGGTAAATTACCAAAATACTTCACAACGCACCACTGTCTTCATCTGTTTCTGATCGGTGATGGCAGATCAACTAACAAACACGCGCTTATGGTTACTTTCTAGCTTCGATGTGCACCTTTTGCAATCGAGTGACGGCATCAATGTTTATGGGGGGCAGGAAAACGGTAAATTCACTGAAAAGAAACAAGAAAATTAGAAACAGCAGAAAACAAAAATAATAACGAGCAGAAACTTTTTATTTACTACGCCTTACACTTAAACGCAACACGTGGTTTTTTTTATTTTATATATTTATTTACGCTACCTCACCTAAAGAAATAGCGTTCGCATACTACGCGCAGAAGCTGATGCTGATGCGGATTACCTCAGATAGATGGCGCTCCCCCACAGAGGGGGATAGGGCAAGAACCGGGGGGCAGGATACTTTATAGAAACTAAAATAAAATTGAAGTCAATATGAAAAATTAGTTTAGAAATAAAACTGCCAATAAACAAAAATAGTTGCTTAGCAAGCGGTCAAACCATCTCTTGTTCCTGACAGACTTAGCTACGAATTATAACAAAAGATCTGAAAAGGTTAGAGTTCAAGGGCACGGTAATCCTTTAGTTGCCATGATGTAGTCAAACACAGTGGAGCATATATCCCTGTGGCAGTAACTAAATGAAGTGCCGCCAAGTGATAAAAATACTTGTACATTTACTTGTATTCCTGCCTTCTGTATTGGGGCTTCTAAAAATCGTTTTTCTGAGAATAGTGACGACGACAGAGTAAGAAATGTTCAATTGTTTCAATATTGTTGCAAAAATGCACAGCGGTGACGCCTTGAGTCGAGCTTTGTTAAGATAAAAATTTAGTTGTGTAACTGCACAGCGCAATTTGGTATAAGAGACTTCTAAGTGGCGAGGTACACACCACTGTTTCTTCCAGCAATACCTTAAATGCTCGAAATATTTATATTCATCCAAGCTACCTATTCCCCATTGCAGACAAGCATTTCAGAACCTTAACGCTGTTACGTAAGCCTTATCTTGCAAAACTGGAATGGTGGGCCCACTCAGGGATACTGCTGCTAAGGAGTTCGCCATTTCGTTCAAATATAATCCGCGGTGGCCTGGTACCCATAGCAAGTGCAGTTTTTTTTAAGTTTTTTCGGTATTAAATGACGAAACATATTCATCAGCTCTGCATTCGCTGCCACAGAAAGTGCATTGCATACTGATCATGAATCTGTAATGATCACTGCTGATGATTCGCTTGAGGGCAATTTGCGTAGGGCAAGAACAATAGGCAATACTTTTGCAATGAATACAAGGGTATAGTATGGGAGTCGAATCGGAAAATACCAGTCAAAAGAAGGAGAGAAGATGCCAACCCGAGCCTTTTCTTTTGACACAGATGCATCAGTCGCAATGATACTGCTTATCCCCAGGTGAGCTAGATAATCTGCTAACTGATCCTTTAAGTACCTATGTGCCAGTTGTTTCGCGTTATGAGAAAATATATTATCAAAATGTGTGCTAACCATTGACTTTAGGTTTTTATTGGGCTAATATGTTTAATTTTTACATTCAGTTGCTGTAGCATCGCTTGTGCAAAAATGATTTGCAGGGTGTGTAGTCACAACCAATGTGTTTCGAAGAATAAAGTTGGTTCTTGCATGAAAACGTAAAATGAGCGTAATTGGTGTGAACTGTATATCTTTAAGAAAGCTTGCACAGTTAGAATTTTCAACCTATTTAGCAGAGAAGGTAGGCGAGCTTCCGTATGCAACACGTTCTTTGCAATAAACTTTGGGAGACCTAGACACAAACGCAATGCTTCTCTTTCCAGGAGTATTAGAGGTCTCATTTTATAAGCTGCACTGCCAGAAAATAATACACATCCGAATTACATGATAGGCCGCACAAAAAGGTTATATAAAATTATTAGCGCATCTTTTTTCAAACCCGCTTCACGGCTTACAAGCTTCCGTAGCCACCCATGGCACGCGTTGCCTTGGAGTACACATCATTATTGTGGCTTCTCAAATTTATTGTATCATTATATAAGATACACAATTATTTAGGGGAATTCGCCTGCGTAATGAGCTAATTTATTTATTATTTATTATTTTATTATTATTTATTTATTATTATTAACGAGAGGTTGATATAGGCTGCAGAAAAGAAAATGCAAGAAGCGCACTTTTCTTTACGTTCAGCGTCATACGAATGTTTTTGAACCATTCTTCTATCATATTGAAATAATTTTGTAGACTCTGGTATAGGAATTGAAGATCGGTATTACTTGCAAAGAAAGCAATATAGTCCACGTACACATATAACTAAATATGCTTAGTTGATGGAATGAAGCTTCAGAAGATGTTAAATAAAACTGGCGACAGCACAGCCCTCTGTGGGTCGCCACGCGTCTGCCTATATCTATTCGATGTGTGCCCATCTTCAAAGCAGTAATATTTTCTCCCTTTTATAAACCCTGAAACCCACGCAGTGATGTAGCTGGAAAAGCTGTGATACTTCATCTGTTTTAATAAAATTTAATGCTCAACCTTGTCGTACGCTTTAGCCAAATCTAGAGTAACTAGTGCACAGTACTGGCGCCGACGCCTAGCCAGTTATATTCGGCTCTCTAAATCAAAATGCGCACACCGTATTGAGAAACCAGATCTAAAACCAATTTGACTGGGGTTTAAGATTGCGTTATTATCAATATATTTCTTTACCCGGTCATTCAAAACTTTTTCAATTAGCTTAGCCAGATTAGACGTGAGTGATATCGGCCTTACATTGTTTAAGGCAAATCCTGTTTCCTGCTTTTGAATAAGTGGAATCACTTTAGACAGCTTCCATTCCGCAGCTATCCAAGCTTTTGTCAAAGAAAAATTCACCAGAATAAGTACTGCAGTTGGAGAACTCTCGAATATTACTTTTATCGTTGCATTGGTTACCCCGTCTTGTCCAGGTGCTGAAAGGAGATAAGTGCCTTATTATCCCTGCCAGCTCATCTAAAGCAACCTCCTCAAACTCCTCACCCACCGTTGGGTTCACAATGTGCAGTGGTATAGTTGACAGAAATCTATCTTGGAACCCCTTCGCAATATTTTCTTCAAAATCAGAGAGTTCACGGGGAGAAAAAACGGAAGAGTCAATATTTTCAGTGGGTGGTAACATGTTTTGCTATATTAAATATCTGAAGAGCGCTTTTTTAGCCCTAGAAATATAATCAAATCGTTTCACAATATAGCCATCTTTTGCTGTACTTATTGTGCGTTTGAAGTCGGCTGCTGCGAGTTTAAAATCACACCAATTTTTTGGATATGGGTTGACCAGCAGTTGTTTCCATGCAGCTTTATGTTTTCTATAGCTCCTCATGCACTCTTCAGTCCACCATAAACAAAAGGAACCTCTTGTGGCCCAGTTTAATTTTAAAAGTTGCGTTTTTTACTGATATTTTTAACACTGTACGCCAACTCATAGCCCTTATGTCACCTTAGATGTCCTTGCGGCGATAAAAGTAACCCTCAAGTGTTTTTCTAATTTTTTTATAGTTGAGGAATGAGCCGACCTTTTCGGCGACAAGTATTCTCGGAAAGTTGAGGACAAAACTAATAGGCAAGTGGTCCCTGTTAGTAGGAGAGTGTGAACTTTGCCACGAACACATATTTATATATAATCTGGAAAATATCAAGTCTATTACAGATTTGGAGCGACCTCGGACAAAACTAGCAGCGTGCGAATTTAAACAAGATAAATTCGTGTCGATAGCTCACGCCCACAAGCCTTTTCCACTTAAATCTGTTTTGAAACCCCAAGCCACGTGATGTGAATTGAAGTCTCCAGTAATTAATATATTCTTTTGCAGGCAGAGAACATGTCGTCTAGACTATGTGTTTCTTGCACCCCGGCTGGGAATTATGCATTTGGAAATGAGAAGGGAGAACCGTCGCGTAATATTATGTCTACTACCAAAATTTTACAATCTAGAGCCATACATTGATAAGAGAATAGTTATAGCGCGATAATAAGAGAACGACGACAAAGAGAAAAGAAGGACTCGAAGGAGACGAGCGCTTACTTCCAACGCTCAGGTCCATCGGGTCCGACTTCTCTCTTTGTCGTCGTTTTTTTATCGCACTATAACTATCATCATGTCATACCAACTAGCCCAAGCTGCCACACCAATAATAAATCTTTGCTTTGTGACTAAACTTAGGTGCTATCGAGACAGCAGCTGCGCCTCCTCTACTAGGTCAGTCTAATCGAAATAGCCGAAACATTTTTAGGTAAAACTTCCGGCCTGTTGAAAGACAGGTTTCTTGCACTGAAATAATATTCGAAGAAAGTTGTGAAGATATGTATGATAGCTTTGTGGCTGCAGAAACATTTGATCTGCGATTCCACTGTAATATGGTAAATGAATCTAGTGTAGTGGAGCATACGCACCAACGTGTATGCGCCTTCGGAAGACAAAGAAAAGCCCGTGCTCTGATTGCGCGAGAACCTGTGCCGCCTTTGCCAGACTTGCTGTTCGCCCATTTTCCGTCGCGACCTCGTTGCGACTCCTCTGTTCGAATAAACATCATCGCATTTGGTGGAGGCTGCTGAGATCCCTAAGCAGACCTGGAGCTCCGCTCTCGCAAGTTGGCCGAAAGACCACCGTACAACATGAGTGACGCAGTCGCCAACCAGCCCATCCCAGCACAGCCAGCACCATCGGCTGCCCCGTCGACCTGCCCCGGTGCTACCCGTCAGTGGGACCCACCAATCTTCAGCGACAGTGGTGAGCAAGACGTCGAAGACTGGCTCTTTGTACGAACGCGTGAGTGCCAGCAACAAACGGGACAACGACTCTAAGCTTGCCTATGTTATCTTTTACTTGGCTGACGTCGCTAAGCTATGGTTCACCAACCGCGAAACCGCCATCGCCAGCTGGTCCACCTTTAAGACCCTCGTGACCGAAGCGTTCGGCCGACCAGAGGTCCGCAAGCTCCGCGCTGACCAGCGTCAGCGCCACCGAGCCCAGCAGCCTGGCGATACCTTTACTAGCTATATTGAGCATGTGCTCGACCTCTGCAGGCGTGTTAACTCATCCATGCCTGAAGAAGAGAAAATTCGACATATTCTCAAAGGCATCGAGGATGGCGCATTCCAGATGTTGCTGGCGAAAAGCCCGACCACGGCGGCAGTCCTCGTAAGCCTGTACCAGAGCTTCGATGAATTGCGTCGTCAGCGTTCCATCGCCCGACAGAGTGTCCCATCATCAGATTCGATCTCGGCCGTCGCACTCGCAAATGGCAACGTTCACCAAGGAACTCTGTCGAACCAGATTAAAGACTTCATCAGGGAGGAAGTCGCTCGACAGCTCTCCCTGCTGCCGCATAGCGACGCGCCCACGACAAGCCTCCCTTCGAATATGCAGCAGGCCATACGCACTGAAACTTGCAATGCCCTCCCTACAGTTCCGACCTCTTGCCCATGCACTTCGGTGCCATCTGATCTCTCAACTGCTGGCTACTCACCAACTGCGCCACCTTCACCTCTCAGCTACGCAGCTGTGGTAGCGCGGCCCCCACCGCATCCAGTCGCCTTATCAGCTCCACCTCCTCCGGGCTCGCCTGCAGTGTACAGGCCCCCACCTCGCTTTTCCCGTCCATCTAATGAGTGGTGCACCCGAGACAGTCGTCCCATCTGCTTCGCATGTGGCATCGCTGGCCACATTGCACGCTTCTGCCACCGCCGTCCCACACCTGCGCACGCATACTTCGAAGCACCTACCTACGCACCACAGCAGACCACCACGTCTGCTGTGGTGCGTACAGAGGCACTCCGACTCGGATCGCCACCCATCGACTGCTCGTTTCCCATCACTTCGTCGCCGATCGCTATCGCCTATGCGTCGTCGACCACCTCCTGAGGAGGGAAACTAATCAGTGCCGTTCCGGAGGCAAGAACTGCACCTTCTGCGCAATTCCCAAGGCCTCCATTTTCGCCGCAAAATGTTGTTGATGTCGATGTTGAGGGAGTCGCCACATTAGCGTTAATTGATACCGGGGCCGCCGTTTCTGTGATGAACGCAAAATTTTGTAAGAAACTGAAGAAAGTGACCACATCTCTCAGTGGCTTGGTGCTGTCCACGGCTAGCGCGCAACGCATTCATCCCTCGGCTGTGTGTACGGCGCGCATCGTCATCCGAGACGTTTTGTATGTCGTACAGTTTTTTGTTCTACCATCTTGCTCTCATGACCTTATCTTAGGTTGGGATTTCTTATCACGTCATGAAGCTATCATCGATTGTTCCCGTGCCGAAGTGTCTCTTGTGCCAACATGTGAATATCCACCACCCGACCGCTCTCCTCTGCTCTGCAAACTCATCGCTGATGACGACATCACCTTGCCTCCTGAAGCTTCGGTCCCTAATAGCCTTTCATGTGTGGCGCAACCTGACGACACGGTGGTGTTTACGCCATCTCCGGTTTTTACAGAACGCAAGGGCATCGTTCTCCCATTTGCTGTTTTTACAATTGCGTCTGGTTCAACCGTAATGCTGGTCACCAACCACTGCAACTACCCCATTGGCTTACTTTGTGGTGAAACGTTAGGATATGTGCAACCTGTCGAACATATCGATGATATTATTCTTCCCGACGAAACGCCATGTCACATTGCTGCAATCACTCATGCGTCTGAGCCATCAAGTTCGTCAGGCTTCGACAATGCTATTGACGCAGACCTTCCCCTCTCGCATCGCCGCCAACTTGTTGCTCTCCTTAACAAGTTTCGTTCTTTATTCAACTTTCAAGAACCTGCTTTGGGCCGCACCACGACTATCACTCATACTATTGACACCGGCTCACATTCGCCTCTGCGACAGCGTCCTTACCGCGTTTCAACCGAAGAGTGCCGCGTCATTACGGAGCAAGTAGATGACATGCTTAAACGTGGAGTCATACAGCCTTCTCAAAGCGCTTGGTTATCACCTGTGGTTCTGGTCAAGAAAAAAGATGGCACCGTACGATTTTGCGTGGACTATCGCCGCCTAAACAATATTACGAAAAAAGATGTCTACCCGCTACCACGAATAGACGATGCTCTTGACTGTTTACAAGGCGCCGAGTACTTTACATCTTTGGATCTGCGTTGTGGGTATTGGCAGGTGCCAATGGCTGAATGTGATAGCCCTAAAACAGCCTTTGTAACGCCGGATGGCTTATATGAGTTCAAAGTCATGCCATTTGGGCTCTGCGATGCGCCTGCCACATTTGAGCGCATGATCGACACCATCTTGCGTGCCCACAAGTGGAAAACCTGCTTAAGTTACCTGGACGACATCGTAGTCTTTTCATCTGATTTCCCGACACATCTTGCTCGCCTCCACGAGATTCGGACGTGTATAACTTTTGCAGGCCTACAGCTTAACTCCAAGAAGTGCCACTTCGCAGCACGAAAACTAACCATCTTGGGACATGTCATCACAAGAGACGGTGTTCTTCCGGATCCCAATAAGCTTCGAGCTGTCGCTGACTTTCCGTTGCCCACATCACTGAAAGCCCTAAGAAGTTTCGTCGGTCTCTGCTCCTACTTTCGTCGCTTCGTGCGCAACTTCGCGTCCATCATCGCACCTTTCACGAGTCTGCTTTCCAACAGCAAAGGCATATCTGCATGGTCACCTGCATGTGAGAACGCATTTCGCCAGCTGCGCCGCCTGCTGACCTCACCACCTATTCTTCGTCACTTCGACCCTGCTGCGGCCACAGAAATTCACACCGATGCAAGTGGCATCGGTCTTGGTGCAGTTTTGGCACAACGGATGATCTGATATGTAGGGTTTAACGTCCCAAAACCACCATATGATTATGAGAGACGCCGTAGTGGAGGGCTCCGGAAATTTCGACCACCTGGGGTTCTTTAACGTGCACCCAAATCTGGGCACATGGGCCTACAACATTTCCGCCTCCATCGGAAATGCAGCCGCCGCAGCCGGGATTTGAACCCGCGACCTGCGGGTCAGCAGCCGAGTACCTTAGCCACTAGACCACCACGGCGCGGCAGGCACAACGGAAAGGCACTCAGGCTGAATACGTAGTCGCCTATGCAAGTCGTGCTCTCATAAAGGCTGAATAGAATTACTCCGTGACAGAGAAGGAGTGTTTGGCCATAATCTGGGCGTTGACGAAGTTTCGCCCGTATCTTTACGGCCGTTCTTTCGACGTGGTCACAGACCACCACGCTCTATGTTGGCTGTCCACCTTGAAAGACCCGTCCGGACGCCTGGGGCGTTGGGCACTTCGATTGCAAGAATACGACATCCATGTCGTATATCGTTCCGGTCGCAAGCATGCGGATGCCGATGCACTTTCGCGATCGCCATTAACATCAGATGTGGCTTCTCTGTCTCCCCCTTTTACCACCTTGTCACCCCTCGACACGACTGACATGCTTTCGGAGCAGCGTAAAGACCCATACCTAGCCTTGTTAGTCGACTACCGTACCGATCCGTCTGCTGTCCCTTCCACGAGAGCGCTATGCCGGCAAGCAGCCCACTTTTCCTTATGAGACAACATTCTGTGCCGCCGCAACTACATGCCTGGTGGTCGGAAGTGGCTCCTTGCTGTCCCAACTCATATGCGCTCTAACATCTGCATGAATTTCCATGCAGATCCCCAAAGTGCTCATGCAGGTGTCCTGAAAACCTACGAAAGGCTGCGCCAACGCTATTACTGGCGAGGAATGTATCACTTTGTGCAGAAATACGTTCAGTCTTGCACCAGTTGCCAACAGAACAAGACACTTCCGCGGCACCTTACTGGCATGTTACAGCCGCTCCCGTGCCCGGCTCGCCCATTCGACCGCGTGGGTGCAGACCTCTATGGCCTCTTCCCATATAGTAGCTCTGGAAACCGGTGGATTATTGTCGGAGTCGATCATCTGACACGCTACGCTGAGACTGCAGCTCTGCCGGTAGCGACCGCCCACGAAGTTGCACTCTTCATTCTCCGCAGCTTCATTCTACGCCATGGTGCTCCGCGGGAATCACTCAGTGATAGGGGTCGAGTGTTCCTGTCGGAGGTCATCCACGCTATCCTCGCTGAATGCAACATTATCCACCGGAAATCTACCGCACACCATCCACAGACAAATGGTCTTACTGAGCGGTTCAACCGCAGACTCGGCGACATGCTGAGGATGTACACCTCCTCCGACCACACTAACTGGGACGCTGTATTGCCCTTTGTTACTTTCGCTTATAACACCGCGACGCAAGCGACTACCGGTTTTCCCCGTTCTTTCTATTGTACGGCCGCGACCCTTCCCACCCACTCGACACTATACTACCATATCGCCCTGATGCATCTGAGTGCTCCCCGCTTTCGGAAGTCGCCAGATACGCTGAATACTGCCGTCAGTTGGCTCGGTCTCTGACAAGTGAGGCTCAAGGTTTACAAAAGACTCGACACGACGACGCTCACCGCATAGCTCCTACATTTCGTGCTGGCTCCCTTGTGTGGCTTTGGGTGCCCCCGCACGTTCCTGGCCTGTCTTCTAAACTTCTGGCCTGGTACCGTGGTCCCTACCGTGTCATCCACGCGACCTCCCCGGTGAATTACGTCATCGAGCCACTAACACAATCACCATATTTGCGCCGTCGAGGACGCGAGACCGTACACGTCGACCGTCTCAAGCCCTACTACGACCCCCTCATTGTGCCTACTCCCTGAGTCGCCAGGATGGCTACCCTTCACCCCGGGGATATTGTAGTGGAGCATACGCACCAACGTGTATGTGCCTTCGGAAGACAACGAAAAGCCCGTGCTCTGATTGCGCGAGAACCTGTGCCGCCTTTGCCAGACTTGCTGTTCGCCCATTTTCCGTCGCGACCTCGTTGCGACTCCTCTGTTCGAATAAACATCATCGCACTATTTTGATGACAGAACCGTAGCAGAAACTGCTGGGTCCAAAATGTGCTTTTGCAAAAAGTCTTTCTTACACGTGTTCTCAAAGAATTTGTTTTTTGACACACACTTTTTTGATTTCACATTATGCGAAGAACCTTTTGATAGGAGAAATTGGGTTTGCTTCAGAGCCTTATGAGAGTTCGTATCCATATCTGCAGATGTTTCCAAATCATTCGTTAAATCACCCTCTTCCGTTGTTGTGTTGATCACCCTATTCCGCTCGTTACCGAGCATTCTAAATCATTAGGCACATTTCTAAACACAAAACATTTTTTTGTATTCTGTGCATGGTCTGTTGAAATGTTATTAGACCACTCTGTTACCGTATCACCCATTTTTCGTCGATGCGGCCTCAGCAAGCGTGAGGGTAAACGCAGGACTTTCAGCTCTCCCAAAGCAGAGTAACGAGCATTCTAAATCTATAGCAACTTTCCTAAGCACAAAACAAATTTTTGTGTTCTGTGCGTGGTCTGTTATGTGGAGATGTTCTGTTGAAATGTTATTAGAGCACTCTGTTACCGTATTTCCCATTTTTCTGTCAATGCGGCCTCAACAAGTTTGAGGCCCAAGGGACGACTTTAAGCTCTTTCAAATTAGAGTACCAAGAATTCTAAATCTGTAGGCACTTTGTTAAACACAAAACACATTTTTGTGTTTCTGTGCATGGTCTGGTATGTGAAGATGTTTTGTTTAAATGTTATCAAAACACTCCGTTATCGTATCCCTAAATTTTTGTCGATGCAGCCTCATCAAGTGCGAGGGCCAAGAGACAACTTTGAGCTCTGCCAAAGAAGAGTACCGAGTGCTATGAATCGCTAACCACTCTTCCAAACAAATAACAAATTGTTGTGTCTATGCATGGTCTGTTCTGTGGAGACGTTCTCATAAAATGTTGTTATTGTCCACTGTTTCTAAGAATACAATTCTCTAACCACAGAAAACACCAAGTACCCTAAGCCGTAAGGCACTTTTTTGACATACATAATAATGAATGAAAGATAGCGACAAACCTTGTTTATCTAGGCAATTGCATCTGCCAAGCTATGCTAAAATTACTTATAAAATTTATTAGTTTTTACGATCACAAAGCACAGCTGCACAGTACATGCCATAGACTGCTGCAGAAAAATATACAGAATTTTTGTCAGTAATTGAAAATGCACGAAGGTTTTTTACAGAAATAGGCCGATAAGTTGGGCCCCTAATTCGATTCGACTTTCTGTAAGATAGCCATAAGCTGATCTGACAAGCAAAAAGAACATGCTGAAATCAGAATATAAGCAAAAGACGTCAATTCGTTCTTTCTTTTTTAGTGGGAGTAGTTTTCCTGCGGCTGATGCATTATAAAAATAAGCAAAAAGGAAACGTATCCTTGGACAACGAAATAAGATAGGCTTCAGCAGCATTCCATATTCAAATTTTGCATTTAACCATGCGTTCTAACCTTATCTTATAGCTCGTAACTTTAAGCCAAATCTTTTATAGCAATACCTTTGATTAAGCTCATCAAAACGAAATAATCGCAAAGGGCTCGTCGATAGATTGTAGAGAGACTGTGGTTATTACAAAACTTCTTGTTTTGTACTAACAGCAAGGAGAAATTGCTTTCTAAAAATGCCTGAAATTTTGGTCACATATGGCACACTCTAAAAATGATTGTCGACAGCAATTCAAAGCCACAATATGGTGGTTCATTTAGACGCGAGAAATACGTGGTCGCACTAGTTTTGCCATGCCACACGAGCAAAAAAACTTTAACAAATAATTCCATCTTTTAACTAAAAATTTCAAGTAAAATCACACTGAATGACTGCATAAAAAGAACGAATTTTTACGAAGCACGGCACAGAGCAGATACCCTAATAGAACAGACGAAAGAGCACAATTGTTTTTACTGCTGTTTGCTTACGATGGTTCGCAATAATTATGTCGACCGACATGGGTGGCAGGTCGAAGCTTTCTGATTACACCATCAAGTCACAGCCTCTTCAATCATGTCGCAGCGTTGGTCTCTTCGTCCAGAAAAAAATAAAGCATTTGGAATGAAGACCAGACATCTTGCGACTAAGTGTTAGCAGTTGCTATGCATTTGTTTGTGTCGCCATGCCCACGAATAGTTCCTAATAATTTTCAGGAGCAGAAATAGCAGTCCCTGTTTTGTTTCTTGAGGAATGTGGCTTCCCTAAAGATCTTTTCTCCCTGCGGTAGGGAAGCCAAATGTTGGCGACAGTAATCGCGGTTGCTTGTGTTGGTAATGATTTTGCAATAAACACACAGTAAACACTGTGTATCCCAATCAAGGTGGTGGTCCGTCCAGTTTTTTTTTTTTGTAGCCTCCCGTTCGGCACCTCCATCGCATTACTTCACCATGCCTCCTGGAACTGCTTCCGTGCTATACTATAAAGCTAACCTTGGCTGTGAAATGAAGGGCCGGAGAACTTGAACTTCTGCACAATCATGTTACCTTGCCAGTAGTTCTGGTAAAGCAAAAAATTCCTTGAACGCTTCAGTGAAATGTGCGTCGAGAACATTAAACCCGGTTCGCGATGTGACACAATGACCAATAACTGCCAATCCATGCTATAGGCCCCCTGACGTATGAATCATGGCTCTTTTGTAACCTATACAATCTTAAGGTTAGAAGTCGAGACATAGAACGTTGTTGGTGTATAATACGTAATATCAATCAATCAATCAATCAATCAATCAATGAAATATTTCTTTCCTACACTTTGTTACAACTTGCGGGAAATCATTCAGGCGAAAAGCTCTAGCAGAGAGCGTGAGAAACACACGCTTGTGTTTCATTGCGCTTAGTTAACGGAGTGAAACACAACAAGGGAAAGGGAGGAGAGAACGCGTGGTGATATCGCACGCGTTGCTGAACGACAAAATTCTTGTAATAATAATAGAGCTTGCGATTCACTTGCCGTGATATGTTGTCGTCAACATTACCGTGCTGAGAGTGCAGAGTCAGCAGGGTTGTGAAGGTTAATTTTAGTACCACCCCTTCCTGCAACAAGAAGATGGCTTATTCTAACTTACAATGTCGCTCCAATGGAGACAAGATAATCGTTTTTTTTCGAGAAATGGTGTAATCCAGGTCACACGGGCATTCACGTTTCAGTCAATTACGGAAGCTTCTGGCATTTTACGAGCCTGAAAAATCGCGCCAATATGTCAGTTCATGGTGCGTGCTGTGGAGGCTGGCATTTTCTTGTTAAAATAATGGCAGCATATCCACGGAGTGAATGATGGAGAGTGGGGGAAGAATGCGTCCGTCCATGCGTCCGTCTGTGTGACCGTCCATGCGTCTGTTCGTGCGCCCGTCCCTGCGTTCGTTCATGCATGCGCCCCTGCATCCGTTCATGCATCCATCCATGCATCTGTCTGTGTGTCCGCTCGTCCATCTATTCAACACTGCAAGTCCCACCATCTCGCATCTTTTTATCATATATTCCCCATATAGAAGCACCACCATTCAGTGGACATTCCAAAGATTAAACGAGAGGCGGCACACGCACACTTTCTTACGGTTGCGCTTCGGGTCTACTTCCCACCTTCAACCACCTTGAGTTCACCAGAAACTTGACTGATACACCGCTGAAACCTACATTTAGAACATAACAATCCGGGTGCGGCGATGGCGTAGTGGTTAGAGCATCCGCCTCACATGCAAGAGGTCCGTGGTTCAAATCCCGGTGCCGCGCAGTTTCCAACCGAAAAAAAAAACAAACAAATCCGCGTGTTGATGGAACTGCATTGAGAGGCCTGGGGTGCGGCCTCACCGGTAACCACCACTGGGAACGCACTCCTTCACTAGGGAAGGATTGGCCACCCTAGTGCAGTATCTGGCCGCTACCTCCCACATGCATACGTCAAATATGATGATATATGGTGTTTTTTGGCGCAAGGGCGATTTGAATGCCAAAGAGCGCCAGTTCATGGGACAAGAGATGTGGACAATGATTGTGATTAGCGGCTGTATAAGGGCCATAAAATTCCTCGCGGTAAGGCGGGTAAAAACATACAAGTAATGAAGTCATGACCATGCCGTGAAAGGTGTGTGTGGTGCGAATAGATGAACAAAGTTGGTGATAATCAAAGACGATGGTGGATATGTATGGCATTAGCACAAGTCCTTCACTCGTTCATACCCTTGCGTCCAAGGGCCGTGAGGCAAGTGCTTTCTTGTGTAGCCACCGCAGCGAAAACCTCTCAGGAGAGGTCGTGCTACGGAATGCCCGGGTATATGATATGAAAACTATGAAGTTCTTTTAAAAACGCTAGCAATGATTTATAACTAAAAAGCGGTTCCCTACCGACGAACATTGCAGGGTGTAAAGGTATATGTTGTCGGTAGGGTAATGGAAAGTGTTGTTTTCTTATAGTGTCCAATTGATTACACTGAATTAAAATACGAAGAACTGTGCTTCACCACATCTGTCCCACAATGGTGGGTCGCCACCGGACAAAAGATATGAGTGTGTCATGTATGTGTGTCCTATCCTGAGTCTCGTTAGTATTACCTCTGTATGACGCGATTTTGATACTGACAGCCAATGACCAAGGTGTGGCTTAATAATGTGTAGTTTGTTTTGTGTGTGTGTATCCCACTTGCTCTGCCAGTAGTCCCTGAGGTTTCGTTTGAGAGAGGGCTCAAGATCAAGGGCCGGGATTAATATGGGTGTAGGGGCAGTGCTTTTGTGCACGGATGCAGCGAGCTGATCCGCCCTCACGTTGCCTTTGATCTCACGGTGCCCTGGCACCCAGCACACTACCACATGTTGTTTGAGTGTGTAGAGTGTGCACAAAATTGAGTACAGTGAGACAAGGACCGGTTTTTTTTGTTTTTAAGACTGAACAGAGCCGTTAACACACTGAGGGAGTCTGTGTAAATTACTGCTTTTTGTATTTTTAATTGTTTTTTATGTTTAGCTGCCACAAGTATCGCGTAAGCTTCTGCTGTGAAGATACTTGTGCCTGGATGTAAAGGGCCATCATCCGAAAATAATGGGCCGACAGCAGCGTAGGACACAGAGGAGTTGGACTTGGAGGCATCTGTAAAGAACTCAGGACGTGTGTATTTGTGTTGAAGTTCCAGGAAGTATGTTCGGATATGGGCAATAGGCGCATGTTTTGTAACTTCTAGAAAGGACACATCATAGTCTATAGTCGGCCATTGCCACGGTGGCGGATATGCTACAGGAGCCATTAAACTGTGTTCAAGTGAGACTCCAGTTTCCTCAGCTAGATTTTTCAGGCGAACTGAGAAGGGCTGCCTCATCGACGGCCTGTTTTGAAACAGAATTGAGCTCGACAAATCATTCAGAGTAGAGTATGTGGGGTGCTTCTTATCCGCTTTCACCTTAAGGAAATAAACAAAGGACATGTAAGTTCTCTGCAGATGAAGCGACCACTCATTTGACTCAACATAAAGGCTTTCTATGGGGCTGGTGCGAAAAGCACCCGTAGAAAGGCGGATGCCCAAATGGTGCACGGGGTCCAGCATCTTCAAAGCGCTTTGAGTTGCAGACTGATAAACAACGGCCCCATAATCTAAGCGGGTTCGAACGAGGCTTCGATACAGATTCATGAGGCATTGCCTGTCACTACCCAAAGTAGTACGTGACAACACTTTTATAACATTCATGGCTTTTAAACATTTTGTTTTTATATACTTTATGTGTGGTACCAAGGTCAACTTGTTGTCCAAGATTAAGCCTAAGAATTTATGCTCGGCTTTGACGGACAGACATTGCCCGTTCAGTTGAATGTCAGGTTCCGAGTGCATGCCTCTCTTTCGAGAGAACAAGACACACATGCTTTTTTGTGGATCAAGTCGAAATCCGTTTTCATCTGCCCATTTGGAGACCTTGTTTAAACCCAGCTGAACCTGCCGCTCCCACATTGCCAAGTTGCATGACTTGAAGCCAAGCTGGACGTCATCGACATATGTACATCAGAACATATTGCGGGGGATGGACAAGTGCAAGGAATTCATTTTGATGAGAAAAAGTGTGCAGCTAAGTACACCACGTTGTGGCACGCCTGTTTCCTGGACGAATGTTTGGTAAAAAGAACCGTGCCCACTCGGACACGGAAGGCCCGGTTTGAAAGGTAACTTTCGATTATGTGAAACATTCTTCCACGCACGCCAAGGTGGGACAGGTCTCTTAGAATTCCAAAACGCCATGTTGTATCATAAGCCTTTTCGATATAGAGGAACACAGAGAGAAAATATTGTTTATTGACGAAGGCGTCTCTGATCTGTGCCTCGATACGAACAAGGTGGTCTGTGGTGGATCTACTTTCTCGAAACCCACACTGAAATGGGTCGAGCGAATTGTTAGTTTCAAGGATATGTACAAGTCGGCAGTTTATCATTTTTTCGAAGACTTTGCACAAGTAGCTTGTAAGTGCAATAGGTCTATAGCTTGAAGCTAAAGAAAGGTCCTTGCCCTCTTTCAAAATGGGAATAATAATAGCCTCTTTCCAGGAGGTAGGGATAGTGCCAGAAAACCAGATAGCATTGTGCAAACAAAGTAAGGTTTTTCGTGTTTCGGCTGGTAGGTTTTTTAACATTTCATACACCACACGGTCAGAACCTGGGGCCGAAGTACTGCAGGAGTTTAGAGATGTTCGGAGCTCAGCTAGACTGAAAGCTTGGTTATACGCCTCGCATCTAGTGGATTTGTGTTCGAGTTTCTGCTTTTCTATTCTTGTTCTGTATTTTTGGAAAGTGTCGGTATAGTGGGACGAGCTGGATATCTGTTCAAAGTGTGCACCGAGCAAGTTTGCCTGATCTTCCAAGGTATCACCCTGAGTGTTTACGAGTGGAAGTGTGTGTACTTGTTTTCCTGCTATCCTACCGACCATGTTCCCGACTTTAGCCTTCTGTGTTTGAATTGATCCCTGACAAAAACTTCTGCCAGCTTTCTCTTCTGGCCTGCCGACGCGTTCTCCTGCCTTGCAACTTTATTTTCTTAAAGCTCTCAAGGTTTTGCGCTGTAGGCGAGTTTCGCAGCAACCTCCATGCCCTGTTCTGTTCCTTTAGCGCATTACGACACTGTGTGTTTCACCACAGTACGTGTCGCTTGCCGGGCTGTCCAGATGTTTGTGGGATGCATTTGGCTGCTGCGTTAATAAGGAGAGCTGTGAAGTACTGCACAGCTTCATCTATGCTTAGCCCACATATGTCAGTCCAACATAACTGAGCATTGTTATGAAACTGTTCCCAGTCGGCTTTATGTATAAGCCATTTGGGAACTCGTGGAGGACATTCGTATGATGTTTGTTTACTCAAAACAACAGGAAAATGGTCACTTCCGTAGGAATTATTTAGAACTTTCCATTGGAGTAATGGTACAAGTGAAGGAGATGCGATGCTGAGATCTATGGAAGAGTAGGTTTTGTTGGCAAGGTTATAATATGTTGCCTCTTTCCTATTCAACAGACAGGCGCCGGAGGAAAAAAGGAACTGTTCAATGAGGCGACCTCGTGCATCGCAGCGAGAATCACCCCATAGACTGCTATGAGCATTCAGGTCACCAAGGACTAAATAAAATTCGGGTAGTTGATCTATTAAGGACTCGAATTCTAGTTTTCCAAGATGGTGGTGTGGGGGTATGTACAGAGAGCAGATGGTGACGAGCTTGTTGAAAAGAACTGCTCGAACAGCCACTGCCTTTAGTGTTGTTTGCAGTGGTAAATGTGTGCATGCTACTTTTTGATTAACAATAATGGCTACACCGCCGGATGATGCCGCAGCATCATCTCTGTCCTTTCGGAAGAGAACATACCGACGCAAAAAATTCGTGTTTTTAGATTTTAAATGAGTTTTCTGTACACACAGCACTTTCGGCGAATGTTTGCAAAAGAGCTCTTGAACATCATCGAGGTTTCTGAGGAGTCCTCTGACGTTCCAATTTATTATTTGTGTTGCCATATTAGTGGTAACGTAGTGCTGTGTGTAAGGCAAAATGGGTGTGTCTGCTTCTTAAGCTAAGAGTTAAGACTCAAAGAACAGGGCCGTCGCCGGGCCCCGTTATTGGCTTTTTATTTCTTTTGGCGCGCTCTAGGGAGCTACGCCGATCTTTCTGCACCAGGGGTACCGTGGTGTCCATTGCCTCCTCAGAGGCACTGCGTCCCCGCATTTGCGAGCTGATGTTTTGGGCTTGGGACCTCGCCTGATGAGACGAGGCCTTCATATAGGCCGACCCTGGGTTCTCCTTCAGCTAGGGGGGCGAAACCTTCGGTCCTCTTGGGCTAGAGGTCGAAAGAACCTCCTTTTGTGCTGGTATATCCTGGCCGCTGCAAGAGCTTGCAGCGGCCGTGGTTGTCGCCGTGGGGACGAGTGGCAGGGCAGTCTTGGCTGTTCCCGCCGTGGGTGGGGGCATTGGCGACCGCCTGGGCACACTGTGCCTGGCATGGGCAGTTGCCGCAGGCCGTTGTAGTGCTGCCCCCTGTTGCACTACATCGGCGAACGATGGTTTGTTTGTGAAAAGACCAGATACTTGTTTACGGGCTTCACGGAAAGTAATGTTTTGTGTGATTTTGATTGTAACAATTTCTTTTTCCTTTTTCTATGTTGGACAGGTTCGGGAGTATGCGAGATGGGCACCATCGCAGTTTGCGCAGTGGGCCCCATCCTCCACCTTACACTCGTCCGTAGCATGTCCTATGGAGGCACACTTTCCGCAGGTGAGTTGGCCGCGGCAACTCTGAGAGCCGTGACTAAAACGCTGGCATTTGAAGCAACGTCGTGCGTTGGGAATGTAGGGTCTCACATTCAACTTCAAGTATCCTGTTTCGAGATGTTCAGGCAGAGTACTGGTGCAAAATGTCACAATTATGTGTTTTGTTGGGATTTCCTTCTTATCACGCCTAATTTTGATTCTTTGTACTTGTGTCACTTGCTGGTCCTTCCTGCCCTCGAGGAGCTCATCTTCAGTCAGGTCAAGCAAGTCTTGATCAGATACAAGGCCTCGGGAAGTGTTGAGTGAGCGGTGTGGTGTAATTGAGATAGGTATGTTTCCAAACAATTCTAGTTTTGAGAGGTTTTCATACTGGCTCTGACTTTTTACCTCGAGGAGGAGATCCCCACTGGCCATTCTTGTAGCCTGGTAACCTGGTCCAAGTGTAGTGGTGAGGCATTTGGAAACAACGAAAGGCGAAATAGTTCTGGCGTTCTTTTCAGCGGTTTCACAATAGATCACATGGTAGCGGGGAAAGCTTTCTTTCGGTTTGCTGAAATAATTGCGAATGTCTTCGGTGTGCCTTCTCTTCGAGAGAGGACGATCGTGCAATGAAGGGAAAGAAGAAAAAGCCATAAACAAAATATGAGTTTGGCAGCCATGCCAGCCGCCCACCATGGAGCCCAAAACGGGGACGTGACAAGTCCTAAATTTATATGACGCATGTCAACGTCAGCTGTACACAGCCGCTATAACCAAATATATTGTGCCCAAGACAGAGCACATACACAAGGTTAACCCTTGCCGCCAAGAAAAATTGGAAGTAAAATGAAGTGAAGAGAAGACAGGAAAGATGTAAAGTGAGAACAAAAGAAGAAGATGTAGGGAGAGAGAAATAGGAAAAGGCGACTGCCGATTTCCCCTGGGTGGGTCAGCCCAGGGGTGCCGTCTACGTGAAGCCGGGGCCAAAGAGGTGTGTTGCCTCTGCCGGGGGGCCTTAACAGTCCAATCACCCAGCGTCGGCTCAACCCTCAGGATCCCCTTTTCCCCAGACACGGCAATGCCACGCACGGCTAGGCGTGGGAGGGAATAGAAACTCCCCCGTTAGCTCGGGTCCGTGGTGTCGCTACACACCAAACGCCTACTTGCGCAGGCGCCCCTGCGGGGTTGCATACGTCAAATAACTCACAGCCCTCAGTTCCCAGCAGCTGCGAAGCAACTGACCATGGGGCGGTCAGATCTGCAACGCAGCAGAGCTGGCAAGATAGAGGAATACTATACATTAATAAAAGGGTGATAGGTATTGTAATTAAACCCAATAAAAGATACAAGATGAAGGTAGTACAGGCTTACGTGTCTACATCCAGCCATGAGGACGCTTCAGTTGAAAGCTTCTATGAAGACGTGGAATCGGCAATGAGTAAGGTAAAACACAGTATACTATAGTGATGGGCGACTTTAATGCAAAGGTAGGGAAGAAGCAGGCTAGAGACCAGGCAGTAGAAGATTTTGGCATCGGCACTAGAAACGCCAGAGGAGAGCTACTAGTAGAATTCGCAGAACGCAATTATTTGCGGATTTTGAATACTTTCTACCGAAAACGAGAAATCCCAAGTGGACATGAAGGAGCCCTAATGGCGAAAATAAGAACGAAATAGACTTTATAATGACTGCACACCCAGGAATCGTGCAGGATGTGGAAGTGGTTGGCAAGGTACGTTGCAGTGACCATAGAATGGTACGGTCTCCAATTCGCCTAGACTTGAAGAAGGAGCGACAGAAACTGATACGCAAGAAGCCAATAAATAAGCTATCACTGAAAGGGATGATTGATTGATTGATTGATTTGTGGGGTTTAACGTCCCAAAACCACGATATTGCCACATGGTTTCCTTGGGTGAGATCGAAGAGTGAAAGAAGACAAAGACGATCTCTCTGAGCCGCTGCTTGAGTAGTCGACTAAACGAGCCCATTTTTTATCAAGTTTGTCGAGAGTAACGTGACAAGACTGGTGGAGGTGCTGGGTACAACGTCTCGCAATCCACCCGATGCCCAAGACCCCGTCCAGCAGCCGGAACACAAGCCCTGCACCCGTTGACACTCCTGTTCATAGAGTAAGCCGCCGCCAACGAGGCCTACCGCCTGAGACACCAACCACTGACGCAGCGACTATGACTTCGACACAAGATCACATGCAAGCTCCGACACCTTCCACGCCGATCTACTGCACCGTCCAGAACCCGCTCATGCCTAGCCCCTTTCACGGAGCGCAGCATGAAGATGTTGACGACTGGCTGAGTGAGTTCGAACGTGTCGCAGCGATCAATTACTGGGATGATGCCGCGAAGCTCCGGAACGTGTACACGTGCCTAAAAGACGGTGCCAAGACGTGGTTTTTGAACAGGGATGATGTTCTGACATCTTGGCGCGAGTTCCAGCGTCGCCTCCTGGAGACCTACAAGAGTCCCGACCGCCGCGAACGGGCGGAGCGTGCACTTCAATCACGCATCCAGATGCCCAACGAGACCATCTCGATGTACGTCGAGGACATGCCACGGCTTTTCAAGGGAGCGGATCCTGCTATGGCAGAAGAAAAAAAGTTGCGCCACCTCATGCGTGGTGTGAAGGAACAACTTTTTGCTGGTTTGGTGCGTAGTCCCCCCAAAAGTGTTGCTGAGTTCCTTACTGAAGCGGCAACAATGGAGCGAGTACTGCACCAACGGTCTGCCCAGTTTGACCATCAAGTGAATGCTGCCTCAACTCCCGAGATTTTCGCCACCCCTGGGAGCAAGAGCCCCGAATGGATTCGCGAGATCATTCGATCTGTCGTCCGGGAAGAAATGGAAAAGATGTACGGGACAAGGCAAATTGATGTTGGGTCTATCACCAGTGTCATCCGCGACGAGGTCCAGCAGGTGCTGCACGCCCATCGTTTTCCGCCCACGTCGGTTGATCTGGAAACGGCTCCTGTGTCTACTGACAGTCGCCGTCGTACGTACGCGGAAGCCTTGCGATCTGCCACTCCTCTTTCGGGTCAAGGAGTCCCGATCCAGCCAGTGCCGCACGTCCCGATCCAGACAGTGCCGCACGTCCCGATCCAGACAATGCCATACGTCCTGATCCAGACAATGATGCCGTCAGTCGCGATTCAGTCAGCGCACGCTGATTTGGACATCGATAGTCGCCGTACACCGACGCGCAAGTCTGATCTCTGGCGTACGCCAGACAGACGACCCCTCTGCTATCATTGCGGTGAAGCTGGTCACATTTACCGCGAATGCCCATACCGGCAACTTGGACTGCGCGGATTTTCCGTCAATTCCCCTCGTCCCCGAATTGGTCAAAGGCCAAGGGATATCGAAGAATATCTCGCGCAACAGCGTGCACCCTTTACACGACGGCAATCGCGGTCACCATCTCCGAGGAGACCCGCAGCCACTGGGCCACGTTTCGGGTGACGGCACGGGAACGCTCCCCGAGCCCTCGTCGGGAAAACTGAAGGCAGCGGCCTTCGGGGGCAAGGTCGCTGGGACTCAAAGTGCGGAAGACCTCCCATCGATGCTTGCACGCAACGCCGAAGGCATTTCGTCAGAAAATAATCGCCGTGCCGAAGAAACGCCGACATCCGCATCTGAACTTAGTGACCGCGTGTCGCTCGACATACCTGTGCTGGTTGACGGTCTTCAGGTCAGTGCATTGGTAGACACTGGTGCAGACTATTCGATCATCAGCGGGAGGCTAGCGAAAGATCTCAGAAAAGTGATCACGTCGTGGATTGGAACGCGAATTCGAACAGCTGGAGGACACGTTGTAACACCGCTGGGTCGCTGTACCGCAAGAGTGAAAATTCGTGCGTCAACGTTTGTGCTCAGCTGCCTCGTTCTCCCCGACTGTTCACGTCAGCTGATTATCGGCATGGACTTCCTTCGGGAATACGGTGCCATCATAAATCTCCGTGAGCGCATCGTGACCTTCTCGACTCAAGGCGCAACAGATCGAGACGCCGATAACTGCCGTGGACTTGCGCTGCGTGTTGCTGACGACAGTGTGACGCTGCCACCTCGAGCAACTGTTCCCATCGAAGTCACTTGTGAAGACTTCCAAGACGGCGACGTGGTGGCTGAAAGCAACTTATCACTTCTGCTGCTTCAAGGTGTATGCGCCGCCCGAAGTGTAGTGCGCGTCCGTGACGGACAGTCAACGATACTAGCTACGAACTTCAATTACGAGCACCAGCATCTTTTCCGTGGAACCACCCTAGCCTATGGAGAACCTGTTGCCGACGTCACGGAGTGCTTCGCGTCCGAGGAAACGCATGAGGTTAAGGAATTTCTAGACCACATCGACATCAATTCGACGCTGTCAGACGAGAGAAAGGCTGCACTTCACGACCTGTTAAGGGAGTTTAGATCTTGCTTCGCCTCTTCTTCTAAAGTCCGTCAAACTGACCTCACGAAGCATCGAATTATTACCGACGATGACGTCCGCCCCATCCGGCAGCAGCCTTATCGCGTTTCTGCCAAAGAACGCGAGGCTATTCAGACACAAGTAAAAGAGATGCTCGATGACGGGATTATTCAACCATCCAGCAGCGCTTGGTCCTCGCCAGTCGTTCTAGTAAAGAAAAAAGACGGAACGCTGCGATTCTGTATTGACTACAGGAAGCTTAATAGCGTCACAAAAAGGACGTCTACCCGCTTCCACGAGTAGACGACTCCCTCGACAGGTTACGACGTGCGAAGTATTTTTCGTCCATCGATCTAAAGAGTGGCTATTGGCAAATTGAAGTGGATGAACGAGACCGAGAAAAAACCGCGTTTTGTGACTCCAGACAGACTTTACGAATTCCGAGTTCTTCCCTTCGGCCTCTGTTCTGCACCAGCCACTTTTCAGAGGATGATGGACACAGTTCTCGCTAGCTTGAAGTGGCAAAGCTGCCTTGTCTACCTCGATGATGTGGTCATCTTTTCCGAGAGCTTTGAAGAACATCTGAAGCGTCTGAGAAAGGTTCTGGAAGCCATTCGCACAGCTGAACTTACGCTGAAACCCCAAAAATGCCATTTCGGCTATGAAGAGCTGAAATTTCTGGGACATGTCATTAGTGCAGATGGAGTGCGACCTGATCCAGACAAAACTGCTGCTGTCGCCGCCTTCCCTGTCCCATCAGATAAAAGAGCAGTACGCCGTTTCCTCGGCTTGTGCGCGTATTATCGCCGATTTATCGCCAACTTCTCTAAGATAGCTGAACCTCTTACGCGACTCACTCTAGATGACGTACCCTTTACTTGGGGCGTAGAACAAGATACAGCGTTCACAGAGTTACGACAGAAAATGCAAACAGCCCCTGTTCTTGCCCATTTTGATGAGGACGCTGCTACAGAAATTCATACAGATGCCAGCAACGTCGGACTTGGCACTGTCCTTGTACAACGACACGGCGGCGTTGAGCATGTGATAGCTTACGCCAGTCGTACTCTTTCTCGAGCTGAGACCAACTATTCTACGTCAGAAAAAGAATGTCTCGCAGTCGTGTGGGCGACGACCAAATTTCGGCCTTACCTCTACGGTCGTCCCTTCAAAGTGGTGACTGACCACCACTCGCTCTGCTGGCTGGCAAATCTCAGAGATCCATCCGGCCGTCTCGCACAGTGGAGTTTGCGTTTGCAGGAGTTTGACATTACGATTGTGTACAGGTCAGGGCGCAAACACGAAGACGCCGACGCGCTTTCTCGAGCACCTGTGGGGAACGCTGTCAGGGGCTCCGAAGATGAAGATGCCTTTCTCGGAGCAGTTAGTGACTCCGAATTTATGTCAAAGCAGCGGGCAGACGATGAATTACGCCCAGTCATTGATTCCCTGGAAGGCCGCAACTCTAAGGTCCCTCAACACATTGCTCGCGAACTGTCCTCTTTTTGTCTAAGAAGAGGCATTCTTTACAAGAAAACGCCCGTGGTAGCGACAAGGCTTTCCTACTCGTTGTTCCTACCGACATGCGTGATGAAATCCTTCTGGCGTGCCACGACGAGCCACGTCAGGACATTAGGGCTATTCGCAAACTCTCGCCCGAGTACGCCAACAGTATTACTGGCCGCGACTATCAACTAGTGTACATCGATATGTGAAAGGCTGCCGTGAGTGCCAGCGCCGCAAGACTCCGCCTGTGAGACCCGCGGGCCTGCTCCAGCCGATCGCACCACCACGGACACCGTTTGACCTCGTGGGAATGGACCTTCTCGGGCCTTCCCTTTGTCGTCCTCTGGGAACAAGTGGATTATAGTGCGACAGATTATCTCACGCGTTATGCTGAAACAAAAGCGTTACCCCGTGGCACGGCCTCTGAAGTCGCGCAGTTCTTCGTGCACCAAATCGTCCTACGGCATGGTGCCCCGTCATGCGTGATTACGGACAGTAGGGACGTCGTTTACAGCACGAATGATGGAGGACATTTTTAAACTGAGCTGCACAAGTCATCGAAAAACAACGGCTTATCATCCGCAATCCAATGGACTGACAGAGAGGCTTAACAAGACCATAGCGGACATGCTGTCAATGTACGTGGACGTACAACATAAAACCTGGGACGAGATTCTTCCATACATCACGTTTGCTTATAATACGGCAACGCAAGAAACAACGCGATTTCCGCCTTTCCGACTTGTTTACGGACGCAACGTGCGAACCATGCTCGATGCTATGCTTCCGTGCGACGAAAGCAATGAACTTGCTCAAGATGCTGAGCAATACACTCAATACGCCGAGAAGCTCGTCAGCTAGCTCGCATAAACACCAGGCACCAACAAGATGCAGACGCGCGACGTTACAACCTCCGCCATTGAATGTCACCTACCACCCTGGGGACCGAGTGTGGGTGTGGATCCCTGTCCGGCGACCAGCTTATCCGAAAAAGTCCTAAGCCGTTATTTTGGACCGTACAAGGTTCTTAGACGAATCACAGATCTTACCTACGAGGTATTCCGGACGGCGCAGCGTCCTTCTCGTCGACAGCTTCGGACCCGAAACCGTGCATGTCCTTCGGCTGAAGCCCTACTTCACACAGTAGCCCTTGTGGTTTCACGTGCTACGTCATGCCGTGCATTGCGTTCCCGCTGCTGTTTGTGTTCTCCGTGTTTTTGTGCCCTTTCTTTTTGCGCTTGGCGGAAGCGTTGGCGAAACTTCCTCATTTGCGCTGCGAGTAGTGGCACTCTCCCTCTTTTGGTTCTCTATATCTGCGTGTGTATACCTTCATTTTTTTATTTACGAGCATCGAGTCGATGCTTTCAAAGGGGGGGACTATTGCCACATGGTTTGCTTGGGTGAGATCGAAGAGTGAAAGAAGACAAAGACGATCTCTCTGAGCCGCTGCTTGAGTAGTCGACTAAACGAGCCCATTTTTTATCAAGTTTGTCGAGAGTAACGTGACAATATGATTATGAGAGACGCCGTAGTGGAGGCTCCGGAAATTTTGGCCACCTGGGGTTCTTTAACGTGCACCCAAATCTGTGCACACGGGCCTACAACATTTCCGCCTCCATCGGAAATGCAGCCGCAGAAGCCGGGATTCGAACCCGCGCCTGCGGGTCAGCAGCCGAGATCACTGAAGGGAAAGTACAGGAATTCAGAGTGTCGCTGCAGAACAGGTACGGCTCTTAGTCAGGAAACCAACCTTAGCGTAGATACAATGAATTAATCTAACGAGTCATTACTGTGCAGTGGAAGTTGGAGACAGGGTAGTGAGACAGGACACTGGCAAGCTTTTCCGGGAAACGAAGAACCTAACTAAGAAGCGTCAAAGCATGAAAGTGTCAAGTACAACAGACAAAATAGAATTGGCAGAGCTTTCGAAGTTGATTAATAGGCGTAAAGAATGCAATGTAAGAAGGTATAACATGGAGAGAATTGAACACGCTCTGAAAACGGAGGAAGCGTCAAAGCAGTGAAGAGGAAACTTGGGATAGGCAAAAGTCGGATGTATGCACTAAGGGACAAAGAAGGCAAAATAACTACCAATAGGATAGGATAGTTAAATAGCGGAGGATTCTTACAGAGATCTGTACAGTAGCCGAGACAACCACGACCTTAATACTATAAGAACTAGCAGTAACCCAGATGACACCCCACCAGTAATAATAGAGTCAGAAAAGCTTTGGAGAGCATGCAAAGAAGCAAAGCTGCTGGTGAGGATCAGGTAACATCAGATCTGCTGAAAGATGGAGGACAGATTGTGTTAGAAAAACTAGCCACCCTGTTTACGAGGTGTCTCCTGACGGGAAGGGTACCAGAGTCTTGGAAGAACGCTAACATCATCCTAATACATAAGAAAGGAGATGACAAGGACTTGAAGAATTACAGGCCGATCAGCTTGCTCTCTGTAGTATACAAGCTATTTACAAAGGTCATTGCTAACAGAGTAAAGAAAACATTAGAATTCAATCAACTAAAGGAACAAGCAGGATTTCGAACAGGCTACTCAACTATTGACCACATTCATACTATCAATCAGGTAATAGAGAAATGCTCAGAGTATAACCAACCACTATACATAGCCTTCATAGATTACGAGAAGGCGTTTGATTCAGTAGAAATATCAGCCGTCATGCAGACACTGCAGAATCAGGGCGTAGATGAAGTATATATAACATTCTGGAAGAAATCTACAGAAGATCAACTGCTACCATAGTGCTTCATGAAGAAAGCAACAGAATATCAATCAAGAAGGGTGTAAGGCAGGGGGACACAATCTCCCCAATGCTATTTACCGCGTGCTTACAGGAGGTTTCCAGAAGCTTAGAATGGGAACAGTTAGGGATGAGAGTTAATGGAGAGTTAATAATAAGGAGAGTTATCAATAATAATAATAAGAGTTATTATTATCTTAATAACCTGCGCATCGCCGATGACATTGCATTGCTGAGTATCTCAGGGGACGAATTGCAACTCATGATTACGAAGTTAGACAAGGAGAGCAGAATGGTGGGCCTTAAATTTAATCTGCAGAAAACGAAAGTTATGTACAACAACCTCGGAAAGGAGCAGCGCTTCGAGATAGGTAATAGTGCACTTGAAGTTGTAAAAGACTATGTCCACTTAGGGCAGGTAATAACCGCAGAGCCTAACGAAATTGAAGTAACCAGAAGAATAAGAATGGGGTGGAGTACATTCGGCAAGCACTCTCAAATTATGACAGGTAGATTGCCACTATCTCTCAAGAGGAAGGTATATAACAGCTGTATCTTGCCGGTATTTAGCTACGGAGCAGAAACCTGGAGACTCACAAAGAGGGTCAGCTTAAATTGAGGACGACGCAGCAAGTAATGGAAAGAAAAATGGTAGGTGTAACCTTAAGAGACAAGAAGAGAGCAGAGTGGATCAGGGGACAAACGGGGGTTAAGGATATCATAGTTGAAATAAAGAAGAGGAAATGGACATGGGCGGGGCATGTAGCGCGTAGACAGGATAACCGCTGGTCATTAAGGGTAACTAATGGATTCTCAGAGAAGGGGAGCGGGTTAGGGGGAGACAGAAGGTTAGGTGGGCAGATGAGATTAAGAAGTTTGCGGGTATAAATTGGCAGCAGCAAGCACAGGAGCGGGTTAACTGGCGGAACATGGGAGATGCCTTTGTCCTGCAGTGGACGTAGTCAGGCTGATGATGATGATGATGACTAGTTCTCTGTATGCATGGCACTGCGGCCCAATGCTCGCTAATCCTTTCCAAAACCAAGGAGGTTACGCCCAGCGAGTATAACGTAGCAACCTTTTCCTGTCAGATAGTGCTCAATGTATATGCCAGTGGCTGCTAATGTGAAATGAGAGAGAGGAGGATTCAGCCTTTAATTTCTTACGGCTTGCGCTTCGTATCAGCTTCCCCCTTTAACCACCTCGAATTCATTCATGGTATATACTAGTTCATTGTATTCATGGCCTGCGGCTCAACGCTCGCTAAACCTTTTTAAAACTAAGGAGATTACACCCAACGAGTATAATGTAGCAACCCTTTCTTGTCCGATAGTGCTCAATGTACATGCCATTTGCTGCTAATCGGTATCGCAGCGTGCGCGTTGACTAAAAGCTGAATGCTCCTGTTTCTCATTCCGCATTAGCAGCCATTGGCATGTACATTGAGCACTCTTTTTCATTGTTAAACAACGCACAGAAGAAATCTCTCACCGGCACCACCTTGGAGGTCAAATGTTATACCTATTTCGAGTATGTGCCACTGGTGGTTACGTACTACTAGAGACGCCCAAGCCACGCCATAAGGAGCTTCGCCCCTAAAATTGTCGAGTCGCGCTGCAGACACATGAAGCATGAGATCTCCCAGGGAGACGCATACTGCACATTACTGATACAAGCCACGCTACTTCCTCATATTTCTGCTACATCCACTGGTATACAGAAATAACTGATGGAAACGATAAAACTAAAAGCCAAGTATTTCTATTGATTCTGTTCCCGGATCACAGTAAGTACCATTAGGGCGTACTATTGAACCTTACTTTTGCACTAGAGCGAACATTTAGCGACCAGATTGACAGCCCTATGGTGTAGTTTTCAAGAGCGTGATCTCATACAAATCATCGTAATAAAAAGAAGGTCGCGTTTCAGTTCACCAGTGCCATAAGTCAGTCCATGAGTATTCCAACTGAATTTCATTATGAAGCAAATTTACTCAGTTTATTCACTTTCAGAAAAAAAATGCACACAAATTTGATATTGAAGTGAGGTAACCGTTATCACAATATTTATTTCGTTTTTAAGGTGTATTTATGGCGCTTAGCGTTTTATTTGTAATACATTTTTAGTCGCATCACTGTTTGTTTACTATACCTAGTTCCACGAGCTTCAGTTCGGTTAGATTAAATCGTTGAGCCACCTACAAACAATGACTTCATTTTCTATTTATGGTTATCTTCATTTATGCCATAATTGCCTAAGCTGAATATTGAGGTGTCTTTGCAGCGAGGAAATGTGTGGCGGTGATGTTGCACAGAAAAACGAACAAGTTCGATAACTTAGTTTGATTACTGGGTGGTAATACATGCAGTGCATTCCTCGCGCTCATTAGTCGCAATAATGAGAGTGGCTGATAACGGTAACCCTAAACGCGGTGAAAGAGGAGGTTATGTCATTGGGACGAGGCCAAATAAATTCAAGCAGCAGCACACCGGCTTACGCTTGCCGAAACGGACAAACAGCGTTCATGCGCACAAGCGCTCCCCCGTGACAACATGAAAACAACATTCCTATCCCCGTTACTTATAGACGTGGCCCAGTTGTCTCAATACTGCTCCTACGAGAGTGAAGATGTGTCCTTTTTTGATTGGTGACTTGTCTTACCACTTCTTCGATACTGTTCATGATCAGCACGAAAATAAACACTCATGCGTCTCACTCATCTCGCACAGAGACTGAGACGTCGCTGCGAGAGATGCCTCGCCCAGGCTTGCCAACAGGCAGAATTCGCGTGGAGGATTAGAAGCATGCACCCAAAAGCGGCGGCAACATGAAGACAGCTTTCTGCGCCTCATATGCTCACCCCACAACGGCAACTACAGACACGCGCCGCCTAAGCACGCAAGCTTTCGCGTGTCGTGAAAACTCTGTTACGATTTATAGGCGGGGACGAGGAGCACAGCGAAGCGTACTGGCCGTGCCGACTCCATATAATTCCACAAGCGAATTTCAGTAGAGCTAAGCCGTGCATAAATAAGAGCAACACCAGCAGAAATATACACTCGAAATGAATACCACTGCTACGCTAATCTTCGACGACACGGAGACGGCACGTGTGATCTTATCTTCTCGTAACGGTTCTTGCAAAGAAAAAAGAAGAAAACAAGTGCGTTGATGGGAAGAAAACCAATGCAACTACCGATATAAAAGTGATTATAGCCGTAGTGTTAGCAGAATACATGTCGGCAAAATGACGAACGAGAAGCAACGACTGCGGCGTGATTGAAGGGCTCGAACGAAAAAAAAAAATCTACGCCTATGTAAGATGCTCTTAAAGCACGTCCATCTCCGTCGTCTATCGCAGCTCACGTTCTTTTGACGACGTCGCTAGTACGAGAATATGGAAGGATGTGCGCGAATGGAGATTTATCTCGCTCATGCATGTATGCGCTGTCTGTTTAGTGCTGCTTTGAGTAGCTTCCTACGGCAGACTGAGTCGGATATCTGTATTAGTCTCATGAATAAGAAACACGGCCGGCCCATCTATCCCGATGCTCGTCCCCTTCATCGCGTCACGGGACGGGCGTGTGCCTGTCTGAACGCGCTCGCTGAGCTGTTTGTTGCTAATGGCGCGAAATCAAGTTTTCATTCTATGAAGTTTGTATGCTTTGCCTTAAGCTCTACAGTTGATAGCTTGTGTTGAGCGTATGTTTTTGGAGCAGCATTTATTCTTTTACTCTCTGTTGCTATATACACGTATAAACCAGAAATTGGTTTCTGCACAGTACGACGTAGTCAAATTCCACCTTTACGATTGCCCATAGAAATAGGAATAACGGTTGGTTGTTGACAAGTCTATTGAGTGCTTTTATGGAAAGCAGCGTGCCTCATTGAATTCGAAAAGCAGACGAAATTTATCGAAAGCGATACGCGCTCTGTCTTGCATGCTTAATAAATATAACTGCTGCTGACTGGAAGTAACGAATAGCCTAGTTGAAGCACAGCGATGACTAACAGCCGAGAAAAGAGGCACAGTCAAACTATTGCATAATAGACACGGATTTAAGAGATAAATTGGTGTGAGAAACACCACTGTACCTACACTAAAAGACGCGTTTGATGGAAAAATGCAAACGAGATGCTTATAAGAGACATATCATATAAAAGATTAAAATCGCTGCCCAGACATGGCCTCTTGTAAGGGGTTCAACTGTATAAGCATATCTTGTAAATATTGGATCGTAGCATACATGGTACACTTATATGTAGCTGGTACTGCAGTACTTATAAAATAACGATAGGCCCCGCTAACGGGCGCATTGTATTGGGTGCAACTGATTCTTTCATATGACGTGACCATTTATTTCGCGAAGACTTCCAAAGTCCGCAAACATGTTTTCATGCGAGAGAAATCAGGCGAAGGAACAAAAATAAATTATATATTTCCGCTTTGAAGTTCCAAAACGCCGAAACACTGCTGAAAGATGCTGTTATCGAGTGCTCCGGAAACATTGACCACCTGGTGTTTTTACACTCATTCGTTACCATGCCAATTCAAATCGATCACCGGGGATCGGCGCTTTCGATCTTCAATTTCGGTATGTTTGATGTGTTTTTCGTGCATCCAGATTCTTTTAGTAGTTAGTCCAGCCAGTCACGTTCAAGAATCTACTTAGCGTTGCCCGTTTTGGCAGCATAGTAATTTTCGACAGACCTCTTCGTGAAGAAATCTGCGTCTGCTGCTGCGAAAATGAGCTTGGCTGGTGAACTTAATAGAAGTGCTTGCCCCTCATGGTTATGGTACACGCACAAAGGATGCACGAAACGTACTCACAGGTCCAGAATAACGTGAATAAGCGTCTCGGTTGTTACTTTGCTGTGTCTGAAAAGCGCGCTTTTTTCGCAAACGGAGGCTGTGCAACGATTGCAGAGACCTTCGTGCACCCGGTAACTACAACAGAATCGTTCCGACGAACCTAAAGGCTAGTACGATTCTCCCCTCTGCATTGAGCGTACACCCCCTTAATCCCCACGCGGGCCAAAGTACGCGTGAGAAATGAGAGCCGCCGTGCGCTCACTGCGCCATTTTTCTGATAATGCTGAAAACACAATATTTCCCTGCCTCCCCCCCCCCCCCCGATATGCCCGCCAACAGCGGTAAGTAGTAGATATGAATAGCTTACTGTTTGAACCTTCAAGGAGGTGCCTCTCGGTGGCTCAGTGGTTAACGCCTCGCATTCACGACGTGAAAATCCCACGTTCGATTCCGCACGTCGGTGTCTTTTTTCTGTAGTTCTTTTCTTTCTTGCGTTTTCGTATATATAAATACGTATACATATACGGTGCATGACATCAACGCCATCGGCGAAATCCAGCCGATAGTGGCCATACATATGCTATGACAATAATATTTTCCACGGTCCACCGCATGTTTGAAGTGTGGAGGTGGCAACCTTCGCAACCAGTTTCCAGCAACCTTGGTTTGCTTTGATTGTTGTATAAGAGACAGAGCCCCATCAAGGAGAATTGAAAAAAATGCATTTTTTAATCCTCCTTGGGCCCCATCTACTGTCACTTGTTGCTTCAATGGCGTAGTTGCCAGGCGCGCGTGGGTGCGCACCTGCACTGCAATAAACAAGCGCGACTCAGAACTGTCTTGCAACTGCAGCTGAACTGAGTGAAGATGAGCCTAAAGCAGCATGGCTTTCAGAGGTCAAATCGTAGCGGTAATTGTTGTTATACTTTGAACTCAAATACTAGGAGCCATCATAGATGAGAACTCTTCGTAGGGCATAGATGTTGTCAAAGTCTCATCAATCACTGGAAGGATCAATTTTCAGCTGCTATAACGACTACTACGAGGAGTGGCATGGTGATACCCGCCACATATTGCTACAAATTTTGCCTACAAAGGTCAGGTTTCTTCTGATGAGTGTTCGAGTCATAACTATGCCAATACTAACTCGGGACGCTTGAAATGAAAAGTTTGTACATTGTTTATCTTCAAATGATCGTGCTTCAGTTTATGCCACAGTACAGTTTCAAAAACAATATTAAAAAGGACACTTTATACGGAAGTTAGGTTATAACTTCCACCGAATTACCACATTGTTTACAAAGACACTGCATGTGCTTCACTTTGAAATGTTTGATCATCGTGTAGGGATGTAGTCAGGCCATTCTAAGAAGTCTCAGGGACAGAGTCTCAAAAAATTCTAATTTTTTAGGGACGCCGCGTGATTAAGTTTTATTAGGAAACATCACATTCTTATGTGACATGGGTGCCAGCAAACATTAAAAAACATTAGTCGCACTTAAAATGTTAGTCAACAAATAGAACATAATGAATTCTCATTTAAAGTCCCCTACCCTCATCCAATTTAGCTCAGTGTACTCCACACAAAACGGCTCGCGAATACACATACGTATCAACACCAATTATGAAGCTTTAGCTCGAGGTCTATACACATGACGCAGTATGAGGGAACGCCGACATAAACTCTCGTTGGCCAGCACTGAATGTGAAGAAAATATTAGGCTACGGGGAATTATCAACGTTCGCTTAGCGAATATTCACTTTTAAGTCACGAAATCATCTGTTGGCAGAAAGGCCACCCAGTATTTTCACGGCCACGCGACTTTGCGAAACCCAACGGGCATGCAAATTTTGACCTATTCGCATGTTATATGCGGCTCAAAACTGTGCGGACTACTACAGACATTCGCAAAAGCTCATATCTTGCAATTCGCGCTTCGTGGAATAGTGAGCTCATGGTTTACGAAAAAAACGTATATATACAATTATGTTCATGGCCAGTGCATGCTTTGCATATTGCACATGGTACGACTATTCCTCAATTCGCCCAATATGCGAATATCAGTCCAGTGGCTTTAGATACAGGCGGTGGCTTAGCACTATTAAATTTGATATGTCTTTGCATATTAATTGCATATTCTTTGCAAATGCATATTCTTTGGACATGAAGCTTTGGCAAGCCTCTTGTTTCACTCAGTACAAAAAAAAAAGCTTGCCGCTAGAAATTTTATTACGAAAACATTTGCCTTAAAGTATGCCTTCAACTTTTTTTCTGGTTGCCGTCATGCAAATCATTTCATTTATTCGAGACGGCACAGGCAACCTTAAGAACTTTTTCTTCTGTTCTCATGTTTGCATGTTTTCTGCACTTCATGAATACATAGTGCATATTCGTCGAATTTTATGAAAACTGAAAATATTGATTTTCAAGTTTTGTTTCGCCAATTCCCCATATTGAATAGGATCTAACAATCAAGCAAAAAGCCAGCCAGCAAGAAAGTAAAATTCAGAGCTTCGTGATAGAGGAGCTGAATTCAGACATGAATGGTTTTCATCAGGCTCCGAGTTTGACAGGAGGTGTGACAGAGCAAAACGCCGTTGCGACTTTTAAGTCAGAACAGCCTTGTTGACCGAAAGTCTATGAGATAATGCAGTTAGTGGTGCAACTGCTACAGAACAAGGCCACGCAATCAAACAGCAATGTGATGCCACCGGATTGTCTGTGTAACCTTAGCGAGCATTGTATAACAAGTCTTCACCACGTTAAATCAGTGAAGCTGCTTTAAATTTTATTTGCTTCAACATGTTTTTAATCCTGTTCTTTGGTGTAATATATTACGCAATATGACAAAGTGAATGAGTTTCTATACTACTGTTGCATTCATAAAACCTCTCAGGTAGTTTTATAGGGACGAAAGAGACTAGGTGGATTCAAGTTGGATGGCGATGCTCTTATGGTAGAAAGACGTTACGAAGAAGAAAATACAAACACCACCGCAATCAGTTGTTGCACTCATTCTGTTAACACCGCGTTCTTCTTTCTTTGCTATTGTCCTTCGCAACGAGTCCCTACAGTAGGCGCATCGCCAAGGCAACATGAGATTCTACCTTGCTGTAAATCAAAAACGTTCCCTCAAGACAAGTATCAGCCTAAATACACCCGCGTAACTGACTGTTTTGATCTGCACGTCACGTATACACTGCACATGTGTTTTAACGGGATAACTCAATATGATAGATTGCAAGTCACGGAGTGAGCATTTGTTCACTGCTGATGACGGGAACTGGAGTACGGCTTCGCTGAATGTGCTTCCGGTAAAATGGTGGATTCTGTCCCGGATAGCAAGCGTCCTTGGTCTCAGAACAACTACGATTCATGCTGGATCCAAGTGCGTCTCTGCGCATGCTTCGCACGTGTACAGCGAAGAGCGTGGATTCTCTTGAGAACGCATGCGGTCACAATATATATTGCGCCCCGGGGGCCAGTCCTCGGCCCGTTACGGTCCAAAGCTGGCTGCAACAGCGAAGAATACTCGTATACTCCAAGGAGTATTGGTCGTGTGTTGCAGCACTTTTTTTTTTAGGTGCGAAGCTCCTTATAGCAGCGCCCGTTCATCTCTCGTAGTCGTAGTAGTAGTCGTAGTGTGTAACGAGTCTTACATTTTGACCTCCAAGGTGGTGCCGGTGAGAGATTTCTTCTGTGCGCTGTTGAACAATAAAAAATTCACAGCATGCGCGTTAACTAAAAGCCGAATTCTCCTGTCTCTCATTCCCCCTTAGCAGCCATTGGCATGTATATTGAGCACTATCGGACATGGAAGGGTTGCTATGTTATACTTGCTGGGCATAACCTCCTTGGTTTTAGAAAGATTTAGCGAGCGTTGGGCAGCAGTGCCATGAATACAGTGAACCAGTATATAACATGAACTCGAGGTGGTTAAAGGTGGGAAGTAGACACGAAGCGCAAGTCGTAAGAAAGCGTGCGTGTGCCACCTCTCGTTTAGTCCTTGTAATGTCCGCAGAATGGCGGTGCTTCTATATGCGGAATATATGATGGAAAGATGCCAGATGGTCGTACTTGGAGTGTTGACTTGATGGACGAACGGACACACAGACAGATGCATGGACGGACTCACGGATGGCTGCACCGACGGATGGACGCATGGATGGACGCATGGGCGCATGAATGTGCGAGCGCAGGGAAGGATGCACAGATGGACGTGTGAACGCACGCACGGACGGGCGAATGGACGCACAGACGGTCACACAGACTGACGCATGGACGGACGGAAGCAAGAACGAATGAATGGATGGATGCTTCGCCCCACTCTCCATCATTCACTCCATGGATATGCTGCCATTTTTTTGTTTCATACTGTTCCGACCAATGAACCACACGTCTACTGAGTTGCAGTTTTCTAAGTACCGCACTATAAGGAAACGCACAAACTGCTGCGCAGAAAGAAACACAGCAACAGAAGCACTGGGCCTTACTGCTGGGTGGTTCAGCGGAGTTGGAACGTCGATGATCGAACTGTAGTTTAATTCGACGCAATGATAGTAATTTTCATTATAGTTCATTTTTCATTGGGGTACCGCTGTCATTTTTTGAGTAATGGCATTAAGACAAACCTTGCAGCCCTCTTCTGTATTTTTTATGCTTGTCACTTGAAGTCATATGCCAAGAGATCTCATACGGCAAAAGCGTATTCAGGCACTGGTTGAATGCCTGCTAAATACACCGTTGATTGTAAACATGCCGGCGGCTAGCCTTAGGCTTCGCTGTACAAAGTATAGAAATTTGACGGCCTTCGCAACCACCGAATCAACATGATGATTCGATGAGTGGCCCTCTACGGTTTTTCATTCGTTTCCCACTTACCCTCGGCCGCACAGAAAAACCTGCTGTTTCTTTCTCACAGCAGCACCCAGGTTTTCATGGTGGTTCTTCCGTTCCTTCAGGACACTGGACAGCTGTCTGTAGAAGACGGTCAGCGCGTCCTCGGCCATAGACGCTTCTCTCGTTTTCTTATCGCATCTTTATTTCTCTCGCCTCATTCCTCTGCAGACGCCGAAACGCGCTTCCACTTAGGGCTGCAGAGATAGCATCTTTTGCACTCAAGCTCCTTCTTCAACAACTCGCATCATGTCAGCTCTGTGGCGTATGGTGGCCAGCGAGGACCATTCACTGCGGTTAGTGGTTCTTTTGCGGCTAAAACTAGAGGAATTTGCTGAACCTCTTAGTGTTTGGAAATTTAAATGTTGCCTTTTTTCATGAATAACGGTATGGAACTACGCTCAAAAACAAAGTTTTGGCTTAAATATAGCGCTCATATAGGAGCTGACAGAGAAAGTAGGCATTTATAGGTACTTATGGGTATTTAGGCAAAACACCAAAATAGGCATTTATAGACACTATACAAGCACTCTAAAAGTCCTTCTTAACCTCTAATTCATGCTCATATATCAAATTGGCACGATAGGAATGCAAGGAACACACTAGGCATATAATCCGGTCTGTTGGTGCAACATGCATATTATGGTACTTTTTGATTTTACAAATTTATTTTAACACTTTTAGCTATTTCATCATGCCAATCTAAAAATTTTTCAAAGCTCTACAAGCCATTGGTACAATTGTACAAATTGAATAAAGCTGATTTTTTTTTGCTCGAAGATGTTCACCCACCTTAAACCGTAAAGGCAACGGATTTCTGTCCTCACGAATATTCATAGTTTTTAGGGGCGTCTTGCCTGCGCGAATTATATATAATTAGCGCAATCTGTGTGGTGATGGTAGCAAGACTGTCCACATGGTCTTGAAATCGGAGCATCATATTGAGCTTGTAAAGCACAGCTCCTGCCCGCTATATCAAGTCGTCACGATAAAATAAGGTTATACTGTGAGCAAACACCAACACGTGAAAGGATAACAAAAAAGAGATATAAATCGCCCGCTATTACAATTTTACACTTATATGCACTGTCCTGATTCTTTAGCTGGTTTAACGACCATTAAGGGCTCGTTTCTTTGTAAGACTCAACCAAATAGAAATGGGGGAAAAATTGGGACGTAAAGGCATGGATTTGTATTACACGATCTTCTATTCAGTGAATCGTTTTTAAAGAACTAGACAAACTAAAAAGAAACCAGTTTAAGACACTGCAACCTTCATGTGTGTCATTTCTCATTTTTAAAAGTGATTTACGTAAAGTCGTATCCAGTACATAACAATGCCCTTACAAAGGCAGCGTGACTCTCCTCCACACCCTCAACTAACTATTCAGCATCAAGTTTATTTATTGCTAATATTTTACATAGAGATTTAAATAACGAGCGTTACATAACAGCGATGCGAAAGCCTAAAACAGGGGGTTATTGAATCGTTTGGGGCACTTTCAATTAAGCCCGTAAAATTAATATTCCCGCGCATAAACGTTTCCCCGGGCGCTAAATTCATGCTGCCCTTCCATACGCCACCTTTAGCCGAATTCGAGTTGTTTGCTGCATAAAATTATTTTAGGACTGCGAGAAGCAAAGCATAAAAAATGTAGTACCGCGTTATATGGTGAAAAACTAATGTCTAACGAAGCCTTTAAGTAAACTGCACAGAAGAGACATTAATTTTGCGGCAGGCTCAACGTGCCTCGATTTTTAATAATAAATAGAGGGTCTTGCACGTGTTTTTTGATCAGCTTGAAAAAATGAACTACAAACTCACGCTTTATAACGACCAAAAATCATAAAAGAAATATTTCACTCAATACTTGCTTTCGATAGCACACTTTAAAACCTTCAATTTAAAATTCAACCGAGGGCTATTCCTAGAGCGACAGAATTTTTATGTGATTGCACAAAATATTCGCTGTCGTGTATGTTTCCAGGGTACAGGAAAGGAAACTATCTGAGCGATAAACTTGGCAGGGCTTAACAGACAGAAAAGCGTGGGCTCAAAGAATTCACTGAGCCTCTAATTAAAACTTAAATTTTTGAATTCTGCCTAAATGTAAGCCTCGCACTTTATTACCACATTTCGCCTTCGCCGCGTAACAGCTTCACCCTGCTAAGACGAGACAGTAAGATTAGGACAGAAAGCGTCAGGCTTAGATTCCGTTGCCAGTGCGATGAGTTCCTACAGCTGGCCTCGTTGAGGGAGGGGTGGTGGTTTTCCAGGAGTTGTTCAATCAATCAATCAATCAGTTTATTATCATGTCATAAAAGGATGTTACAGGGAGTAAAAATATACAGACGAGGTTCCCAAAGTACACGACTGCAACGGGACCCTTATTAGTGATGCAATGCGAAGCCTTCAAGAATGTCTTTGAATAGATGTTACATACACAGTGCAAAGGCCTATTTACGTTTTATGCAAGATAACAAAAGCAAGAATCGTGAAAAACAGATAAAAGAAAATATAAGTATAATGAAAAAAAAAACGACGACAGGAAACAACAATCACCATCACATGAATCGGTTTTGGCACACCACCTTCTTCTTGTTACTGTGTCCCTTCCAATCTATCGTCTGTTTGTTAGGCTCCATAAATAAACCTTATTGCATTCGTAACGATAATTACGAGGATTTATCGTGTCAAAACCACAATTTATTCACAAAAAACACCATAGTTGGGGGCTACGGAATAAGTTAGATCATTTGGGACTTGAACGTTTGTCGATATCTAAGAACACGGATGTTTTCTGCATTTCGCTCCCATCAAAATACGGCCATCGAGGCTTAAATTGTAACCTTAAGTAAACGCACAGAGATCAGCCGCCCAAGGTAACGGGTGGCTGCGTTCACGTTTGAAAGCACTAAAGGAATCTCCGCCGTGGTGGTCTAGTGGCTAAGGAACTCGGCTGCTGACCCGCAGGTCGCGGGATCAAATCCCCGCTGTGGCGGCTGCATTTGTGATGGAGGCGGAAATGTTGTAGGCCCGTGTGCTCAGACTTGGGCGCACGTTAAAGAACCTCAGGTTGTTGAAATTTCCGGAGCTCTCCAATACGGCGTCTCTCATAATCATATGGTGGCTTTGGGACGTTAAACCCAACATACGAATCAATCAATCAATCAATCAATCAATCAATCAATCAATCAATCAATCAATCAATTGAATAATTATATAATGAAGCAGTAAAGGGAGCAAGAGAAGAGCGCCTGAAGCAAGAATCATTCCCTCCTTTGAATGCGATTCATTTACCTCCAGCTCATTTTACGCTACCTTGCTCTTCGTGTCTTTTCCGTTCCTCCCAAGGTCATTAATCACGTTGCGATGACCTTCAGCCACTGGAATTCTTGTGTGGCATGCGGAAGTTCCGTCGCGTGACCCGCAGCAGAGAGGTGACGGCGCTGCAGGTGCCGTCGCTCGGAGGATTTCAAGCTGGACGGACGTGCTCTCGCGATCTCCGACGCCAGAGTAGCTCCCGCCGACTGGTTCGCCCTCCGCGGTCTCCTGACGCCGTGCAGCTCTTGCATTGTGGTGCCCCGCCCTTGGACTGCTTTGACCGGATCCGCACTTTCTTACCTCCTTCTATTTTCCGTCGCTTGCCGCTCCATTTCTTCATCTATTTCCTTCTATTCTTTTTATCTCTCCTTACCCCTACCCCTATAATACACTGCGCCATGTCGCCCCTGAGGCAGACAGAAATTAGGTGCCTTTTTCCTCTTCCTTATAACCACAAAACCACAACTGCTCTCTCGAAAACGTACTGCGGTACTACGTGACCAGGCGGAACGAAACAGTGGCTACACAGTCATTGAAAACGCCAGCCAAACCTAACTTGCGCCTGCGATGAGCGGAAGTGTTCAACTTCAACCAAATTTAGTGCTGTGGACTGAAGGCTGATAGCGTGCCGACTAAATGAATACTTATAGTCACACCACTTCAAAGGGGGTGCGGATAATCTAATCACAATAAACATTTCACGGCAGACGCTTGATAGTGGAGTGGTGGGGCAGGTCAAAGGTGAGCACGTCACCAATCAGCCCACGCAAATCTGCTTCCTCTGAAAAATCGAGAGCCCGAAAGACACCTTATCACAAGTTGTGCGTACTGTGAGCCCTACAAAGAACAAAGCAGCCATAGTATTCAAATTACAGGTTGAGCAGAACATTGCGAAAATATCTGAATTTAACTGAGTGACTTCGAAAAAAACTGAAAGTGAGGTACGTTGACAAAAATAGTTAGGCATATACTTAATGACGCTACTTAGGAGGCTGCTGTGGCAATGAGCAATTGCACATCACCGAGTATGTAGTGCAATGAAGCTGCCGAAGTTTGCATTATTTCTAAGTCCGTTTTTAGCCGTGGCCAGGCTCATAGAGCCCTTTTCACTTTCTTAATGTGTACGGACTTGGCAACGTGTTTATAGTAGCCATGGCGGCGAGTGTGGCGCACTCTCTTTGAGCCTGTTTGGCGTCACGTAGCTCGTAACTTGTTACGAGTGGGCAGCTGACCAATAGTCTCTCGTATACAACCTAAAGGCACTAAGTCTGCCAGCACGAGACCCTCGTTAATGAATAAAGAAAGAAGTGTACACCTAAGGGCTCCTTTTCCCGTGTTTTTACACAATATTAATGAGATCTAACAGACAATAATGCCAAGGAAAGTATAGGGGAAGATATTAGGCCAAATTGTAATGTAATATGAATAATATATATATATATATATATATATATATATATATATATATATATATATATATATATATATATATATATATATATATATATATATATATGGGTCATTTCATGAAATGCGTCCCAGACGTGGCGCTGGATCATAGCAAGCAGGTTCTGTTGACGATTAAACTTACACCCTTCCGTATACCTCCTCGGGTATTGCGGCAAACATTTTCACTTGATAAAAAAGTTTAAAGGCCGTGGCGTCCATTCAAAGTTCTCTAGCTTTTGCCGAAGTGTGCACAATAGAAAATTGTATACAAAACCAATATTTGTGGTACTAAATCATTCAGAACTGTTTGCATTTACCTAGCAGTTAGGTATTTTCAAAACCACAAAAATCATCAGAGTTCGCTATTTTTTCTACGTTAGTTACATTCTTTCTAAGCAATATTATTGTTAATCTGGTTTTCAGAAAAGCTTACTATTGTATGAAAATGATTAGGGGCGTTATATACCTAGAATATTTCTGGGAAGTTTAAAATGGCAAAAATATGCGATTTGTTCTTTACTGATTGTATTTTTTGTACTGATATGGTCCAATAAAAAATTATAACTCGCGATGCGGAGTGTGATAAACCACTCAATGGTTAAATAGCTAGGAAAGTCCAATCAGACTATTTTTTGTTTTATAAAAGAAAACATTTTTTTTTTGAAGTTAGCCTTCACAACGCTCCCCGCGTTTCTTTGTTGCCACTTCACTGCAAAGCCCGTGTTAACCCTTTTTGCTACTATTCATCACAGAAAGCGACAACGTGCGAGATGTATGCAAGTGGCCTTCGAGTGGTCGAAAGTATTGTTACTTTGATGTGGAGGCCACAAGCATTGAGTTCGCCCTTTAGATATTATGAAAGCTGTTCAGCAGCCCGCAGTATCGTTGGCTTATTGTGTTGCAGGGCTATCCGCACTACTAGTACACAGATACCGACACAAATAAAGCAGATCGAGTACACTTTCTCTTACGTACACATCATACTCTTATGTTCACTTCACCACATCACAACGCCTGATATTCACATCAACACCTTATAAAGTGTACTTAATTTTATAGAACTGATCACTGTGCTTTTTTAACGTGAGTGCTGACCTGACGCGGGAGTATTAGTTGCGCTTTACACTTAGTGTATTTGATGTGCATGCTGAGCCCAGGATGGGCACATTACTACATTGACAAAAACACATCCATCCACTTCGTAACGCTGAGCTCGAAAAAAAAAATCACCCCGTATACCTGCATGTTTCCCTGCAAGTGTCATCAAATGACGATAATTTTCCGTTTGGAGAAGTAAATAAAACATTTATTCGATGTTCCGCATAAAAAGTGCATGAATGAGATTATTAAGGCGCTGCGATAAAGTGCCTGATGCGCGCAGCGGGTAACTGTCACCACCGTATTGTCCTAGCAAAGTGCAAGAAACATTGGCCTTTTTGTGCACAGCGTTGCATTGTATGCTTAGTGTTATAAACGCTGCATTCCTCAGAATTATATATGTATGACTTTGTAATACGAAGAAACACGCCATAATATATGGACGTGCTGATGTTTTACCTCAGATAAGCGCAAAATTTCGCATTTCAATCGATACAACGCGCAAATAGGAATGCAGAAATCAGAGAACTATTAGTGGGCGCTGCAGATGTGGTTCAATATCGGAATATAAACCCAAACAATAAAAAATATGGCATCATATCTACGGAGTGAGTGATGGAGAGTGGGGCGAAGCATTCGTCCGTCCATTCGTTTTTGCTTCCGTCCACTCATACGTCCGTCTGTGTGACAGTCCATGCGTCTATCTGCCCGTCCGTGCGTGCATCTGTTCGTGCGTCCGTACCTGCGTTCGTTCATGCGTTCATCCATACATCTGTCTGTGTGTCCGTTTGTCCATCTATTCAACACTCCAAGTACCATCATCTCGGATCTTTTCATCATATATTTCCCATATAGAAGCACCACCATCCTGCGGGTATTCCAAGGACTAAACGAGAGGTGGCACACGCACACTTTCTTACGGCTTACGACTCGGGTCTACTTCCCACCTTTAACCACCTCGAGTTTATGGTAATTTATTAATTGGTATATAAGTTAATTCTATTCATGGCACTGCGGCTCAACGCTCCCTAAACCTTGCTAAAACAAAGGAGGTTACACCCAGCAAGTATAACGTCGCAACCCTTTCTTGTCAGATAGTGTTCAATGTACAAGCCAAAGGCAGCTAATGGCGAATGAGAGACAGAAGCATTCGGCATTTAGTTTACGCGCACGCCGCAAACTTTTTATTGTTCAACAAAGCACAGGAGAAATCTATCACCGGCACCACCTTGCAGGTCAAAATGTAATACTGGTTACACGCTACGACTACGGCTACTACTACGAGAGATGAACGGGTGCCGCTTTAAGGAGCTTCGCCCCTAAAAAGTCACATGTTTGCCGGAAAAGCGAAGCAATAAGCGCAATAGCAAGAAGTTGAAAGGCCACGCACAGAATGGAAAGCAGATTTAAACATGCCCAGTGTTGCTCACACACAAAGACGCACAAACGTACTTACAGGTACAGATGCACGCGAATAAGCGTCTCGTTTGTTACTTTTCTCTGTGTGAAAAGAGCGCGCTTTTCGCAAATGGAGACTGCAATGATTGCAGTGACCTTCGTGCATCCGGTAACTACAGCAGAATCATTCCAGGTAAAAGCCGAGGCCAGCCAAGGCGTACGATCTTCCCCTCCTCGTTGGCGCGAGATAAGGGTGCGTGAGGGAGCGTGGCTTCCCTTCTCTAAGCTGGACAAAGTACGCGTAAGAGATTAAAGTGGGCGATGTGGCGATGCACGCTCATTGCGCTATCTTGATAGTAATGCTGAAATCACAAGTACCCCCTCCGAGATGCTCGTGAGGAGTGGTAAGTGGTAGATGTTAGTAGCTTGCCGTTTGAACAAAAAAAGGTTGTGCTCCGCGGTGGCTCAGTGATTAAAACCTCGCTTTCACGTTGCATAGGTCCCACGTTCGTTTCCGCGCGCCGGAGTGTTCTTTCCTAGATTTTTTTTCTTGAGGTTTCTTATATATAGATACGTTTCATATTCCACATCGATACGTATACATACCCACATCGACGTATATAGATACGTATACATACCCACATCGACGTGGATGCCGGCGGCAAAATCGAGCCGAGAGTGTCCATGTAATTGCTATCACAATAAAAACAAAGAAGACAAGCCGTTTGCGGTGACAGACAGACAAACGAAATTTTTTTTGCGCCAAAGTATGTGCTTGTGCTTGTCGTTTAGTGTTTCTTTACCTAGTGTGTGTTATTTTGCGGCCAAAGCATGTCAGTAAGCAAGTACCATCTAGGCCAACAATCAGTATTGTTATCCCAAGAAAGACAAGCACCAAAAAAAAGCAGCATAAGCAACTACGTGCTCACGGCTTCGCATAAAACCAATTACCACATGACATGAATCCTGCCGAATGTTTCAATCGTCGTTCACGCCCAACTTCTTATCTTCAGGTCTCCTGCATTGTTCATGCACAGTTTTCCTACCAAGTACTACTTCTCATCACTTGCTACAGAAGTCTCTTGAAAACGTCAAATGGAAGAAGTGTTCGATCTACAATGCACATTTGAAAAATGCTACAGCTGGCATTTGCGCAGTTCGTACAGTGGGAAGTGCATTCTCGCGGTAGTAGATAGCGAAGGGATGTAAGTTTAAAGCGCAAGCGTAACATGGTTTAGCCTGAAGTGCAGGTTCAGATTGTAGTCCACGTGGTGAAAAATATTTCGCAACGCTAAATAGCAGCGTTTGAGAGAAAGCTAGCGTTGCTTTTGAGCACTAAACACAATGCTAAAAAGTAACACCTTCCTTTGCTCAGCAATTAGAAGAGATAGCTTAGAGCTCGAAACCTTTGAATGTCATGAGAATTTCTCGCGGCAGCGTCGGTGACGTGTTGCCTGTCAGAATTTCAAACTACGCATTCTGTCTTCTGAAATGCTGAGCGAACCAAGCGAGAGCTGCAACCTCGAGGTTCTATACTTAAAAGATATTTCGCGTACTAGGTGGAACTGACAGACAGGCACCAAAGGGTTGGAGTGCCCGAGCGCTAATATATATATATATATATATATATATATATATATATATATATAGTCACAATGCCTCTTCACGACTTCGTTTTGAGCACTGCGAGCGAGCAACGAATTCGCCCTTTTGCTGCATGCACAGCAGGTGTCGCTATTGCTGACGATATATATGTCGTCGAGTTTGTAGTGCTTCCGAAGTGTTCCCATGACATTGTATTAGGCTGGGACTTTTTCTGCGCTCATCATGCCGTCATCGACTGTGCTCGGGCCGAAGTGGAGTTCGCGCCGTTATGCGACGCTCCTTCACTCGACTCGTCTCTTCCACCTGCAAAAGTTTTCGTTGCCGCTGACACTTCGATACCCCCGTTCTCATCCGCCCTAGTTCCGCTTTCCTGTGACGTCTCTAGTGGCTCAACTCTTCTTTTTACGCCTTCTGAAACCGCTGTTCGCCACAAGTGCTTCCTGATTTCTTTCGCCGTTCTGAATGTTCAGGAGGCATCAAGTGCAATTTATGTTTCAAAATCGTTTCCCTCGCCTTCCAAGTTACTGTACGGAGAGTGCTTGGGCTTTGCCGATGACATTGATCTCTCGAGTGCACGTGTAGTTCCTGGCCACTCGACTACGCTACCCATTGAAGCTGTTGATTGCTGCGCGTCACCCTCTTCCCCATCATTCACCGACGCAATTTCGCGCTGCATCGACACCAACCTTATGGCCCAGCAGGGCACCGACATCATCACTCTCCTCGAGCGCTTCCGCGCCAGCTTCGACCACCAGCAACTGACTTTGGGCCGTGCTTCCACAGTATATCATGAAATCGACACTGGCCTTCACGCTCCTTTACGTCAGCGTCCGTATCAGGTATCGGCATCCGAGCGTCGCATAATCGCGGAACAAGTTGACGACATGTTGAAGCGAGGTGTTATTGAGCCCTCTAACAGCCCGTGGGCATCCCCAGTTGTTCTAGTCAAGAAAAAGGATGGCTCAATAAGATTTTTTGTCGACTACCACCGGTTGAATAAGATCACACGCAAAGATTTTTACCCGCTACCCCGCATAGACGATGCCCTTGACTGCTTACAAGGCGCGGAGTTCTTCTCGTCACTAGATCTGCGTTCAGGTTATCGCCAGGTTCCCATGGCTGAGGCTGATCGCCCAAAGACGGCTTTTGTTACCCCTGATGGCTTATACGAATTTAACGTCATGCCATTCGGGCTCTGCAATGCGCCTGCCACTTTCAAGCGCATGATTGACAACATCCTCCGTGGCCTGAAATGGCAGACATGCCTGCGTTATTTAGACGATGCCGTGATATTTTCAAGTGACTTTTCAACGCATCTTCAGCGACTCGAGACAGTGCTTACTTGCCTCAACTCCGCCGGTCTACAGCTCAACTTGAAGAAGTGCTGCTTCGGCGCTCGAAAACTCCTAATTTTGGGCCATGTTGTATCTAGAGATGGCATTCTTCCGAATCCGACGAAACTCCGTGCCGTTGCCGAATTTCCTAAACCGAAGACCTTAAAAGAACTTCGCAGCTTCCTCGCTTTATGTTCATATTTTTGTCGTTTTACTCGCAACTTCGCCTCCATCATATCGCCCTTGACTGACCTTCTTGGCGGCAACAACAACCTTTCTAGTTGGTCGTCAGCTTGCGATGATGCATTTGCCGCACTCCGCCACCTTCTTACGTCATCTCCTATAATGTGACATTTTGATTCTCTTGCCCCGACGGAAATACGCACGGATGCTAGCGGAGTTGGCCTCGCTGCTGTGCTCGCCCAGCGTAAACCTGGATTTGATGAGTACGTCGTCTCTTACGCCAGCCGTGCACTCATAAAAGCAGAAGCCAACTATTCAGTCACCGAAAAAGAGTGTCTAGCCATCATATGGGCCATAGGCAAGTTTCGACCCTATATTTACGTGCGCCCATTCAGCGTGGTTACAGATCATCACGCATTATGTTGGCTCTCCTCGTTAAAAGCTTCCAAAAGCCGGCTCGCCCGTTGGGCGCTTCGGCTACAAGAGTAGGACATTCACGTCGTTTACCGATCTGGACGAAAACATTCCGACGCAGACGCTTTGTCCCGATCACCTGTACGATGTAGTGACAAGTCGCCGTCTTCGCCTGCCCCCGACGTATCTGCACTTAGTGTCAGCGACATGCTACAGGAGCAACGAAAATATCCTTGGATCGCTTCACTTATCAACTTGTTGAGTCGAACTCCCTCGCAAAATATCCCTAGAGGTATGCGCCGTCAAACACAGCACTTCGTTATCAGAGATGGTTTGTTATACAGACGGAGTTATCTCTCCGAAGGACGCCAATGGCTTCTAGTCATTCCCAGTCGTCTCCGCTCAGACATATGCACCTCCTTTCACGCTGACCTACAATGCGCCCATGCTGGAGTGTTAAAAACCTACACCCGCCTGTCCCACCGCCACTACTGGCGTGGAATGTATCGCTTCGTTCGTCGCTACGTACGTTGCTGTCTCACTTGCCAACGCCGGAAGAATTCTACTCCAAGCTCTCCAGCTCCACTACAACCCTTACCTTGCCCTGCCCGACCGTTTGACCATGTTGGTATCGACCTGTATGGACCTCTTCCGATTACACCGGCTGGAAATCGCTGGGTAATCGTCGCTATCGATCACCTTACGCGCTATGCAGAAACTTCACCAATCTCTTCTGCATCAGCCCCGCCCCGGTGGTCTAGTGGCTAAGGTACTCGGCTGCTGACCCGCAGGGCGCGGGTTCGAATCCCAGCTGCGGCGGCTGCATTTCCGATGGAGGCGGAAATGTTGTAGGCCCGTGTGCTCAGATTTGAGTGCACGTAAAAGAACCCCAGGTGGTCTAAATTTCCGGAGACCTCCACTACGGCGTCTCTCATAATCATAAAGTGGTTTTGGGACGTTAAACCTCACATATCAATCTTCTGCATCAGCCAGTGACGTCGGTCGTTTCATACTGCATCAGATCATTTTACGTCATGGTGCACCACGTGAACTCCTGAGTGACCGAGGGCGTGTGTTTTTGTCGGACGCCGTCGAATCGCTTCTCAAGGAATGCCAAGTCATTCATCGCACCACCACCGCGTATCATCCTCTCACTAATGGCATTACAGAACGATTCAACCGTACATCAGGAGATATGCTGCCAATGTACGTCGCAATCGATCACACCAAATGGGACAGTATTCTCCCTTTTGTAACATACGCGCATAATACTGCTGTTCAGACAACCACTGGTTTCTCTCCGTACTTCCTCCTTTATGGTCGCCAGCCCTCTTGCACGCTAGACACCATCCTTCCTTACCATCCGGATGTTGCTGAGTCGACGACAATGTCACAAGCTGCTAAATACGCGGAAGAGGGTCGTCAGCTTGCCCGCTTCTTCACGAGTGCTGAACAGACACGACAGAAACACCACAGCGATAGCCCGACGCCTCCGGCTTCTTATGCATCAGATGACTTTGTCTGGCTTCGCATTCCCTCAACCAGCCCTGGTCTCTCAACGAAACTGACGTGCAAGTATGACGGCCCTTACGGTGTGGTTAAGCAAACTTCACTCGTCAATTACATCGTCGAGCCGCTAGAGCAGCCCCATGATCAACGACGCCGTGGACGTGAGACCGTCCACATAGACCGCCTAAAACCGTATTATGATCCCTTTATTGTCTCCTGCCCGTGAGTCGCCAGGATGGCTCTTTTCGAGAGGGGAGGAAAATGTAGTGGAGATGAGTGCTACTCAGAAAGGCAGGGGTATGACTCAGTCGGTGAAGAAGACGACGTTTGGTTGGCTGGGTACTCAGACTGGTTCCGCCATTACCACTTGACGTGTCGTGACCGCTCTCCTGTTTTATAAGAGTGCCACTCTAAAACGCCTCATTATATATATATATATATATATATATATATATACATATATATATATATATATATATATATATATATATATATATATATATGTGTGTGTGTGTGTGTGTGTGTGTGTGTGTTTGTGTGTGTGTTCGAAGCGCGGGGGAAGGCTGTTTCAGTTGCACTAACGTAAAACCTGGGGATGAGTGAAGAAGGCAGTGTTCTGAGAGAGATTTCTTTGACGAAGCACCTGTGGCACTCAGCCCGGAATATATATCGACTGAAAAGAGCGCGCACAAAAGAAATGACACAGACCAAAATCGAAGCTTTTTCTCAGAGCTACAACCTTGGAACCGCTCTGAGAAAGGAGACCCCTCTTGGCGGCAGCAGCTTTATACGTTCCACGTGGCCATACACGCTGGTGCACCCAAGATATCCCTATAAACGCGAGATATCAACACGTAGAGGACCCAGCGTATAGTTGAAATTGATTAAGCGTGGAAAGCAGCTGAAAGAGCTTCAATAAAGCTTTAGGAAAGGCTTGAGAGCTTCAACTGTGCAAGGAGATGTTTGGTAAGTGGCGCCATCATGGATCCCAGCAAACAAGGAGACTTGAACCCTCTCCCGGAATTCGTTGCGCGTGGTTTTGATGTATCCGGAGGGAATCTTGGGGGTAACCGGACGCCGGTGCTTGTACCGTTATGGCCTCTAGGCAGAGGCAACACATCCCTTTGCCCTGGTTTCAGGCTGACGACATCTCTGAACTGACTCACGCAGGGTAGTGTAGCGGCCGCCTTTTTTTATTCCAATTTCTTATCTTACTCTCTCCTATCGTCCTTACTTTCTGTCCTGTCTACTACTGTCTTCAATTACTTCCCAGTTTTCATAAGTGAATTCTCTTCAATTACTTCTCAGTTTTCATAGGTGGCCTGAGTTAACATTGTGTACTGTATGCAGCAGTGAATATATTATATTAGGTCATAATAGCTGTGTCTACCTAGCATCTGCATGGGTGACTCAAGAGTTAGACAGTTTAAAATTGGGACCCAATGGAGCTTGTGAACCCAAGAAGGTTGCGATGGGCCAGGGCGCATGCGCAAAGTTCCAGCCAACTTTGGGACCTTGAGTTCGCGTTTATCCAAGGCCCAAAATTGAAACATTGAGTGGGCCCCCAAGATGTGTTGAGCTCTAGCGAGAAGAAGCAGACGCAGCGCGAGCCACGATGCCGTATGGAACCCCGTGAGTTTGACTCAACGCAATGTCGTATCACCCAATTCTCAAACTCTGCTGATGCTCCCAACGCAAAAGCAACCTACTCGACCGCGCTTGGGAACCCAGTGTCTTGGGCCCTACAATTCTTAAGCTCTCTATTGTCCCTATGTTGGGCTTGGTTGGACACCACAGCTGCTGATTTATGAAACGTTTTATGGGTACTCTTTCCAAACCTGGCCCTTTCTGATTGCACTGTTGAAAGAGTGAGCACCTATATAAGTGACACAGCGAGCTTTTGAATTAGCACAAAAACTGTTATCGTTGGTATCACGGGATTCCCTGGGAGCAAACCGACAAGCTAGTGTGGAATGTGTCACCTTTGCTTGACGTTAATTGCCTTGGAAAAAAACTGGGGGAAGTATATAGTATGACTAAAATGTAAAGTGGAGATTTGCGTCTTGAAATTTTATACAAAGCGCAACATGACACACTCCCCAGCCATGAGAGGTTCGGAGACATTCATACAGTTTTGACGAACCACAAATCAATAAGTAAGGTGTGTGGTGTAGTGACAGATGATGTTTGTTTGCACTGATTTAGAGCTATTAGATGAGTAGAAGGCTTAAAATGGTCTTGATAGTAAAAGAACCAAGGTACGTAGAGACGACACAGAAATACCAAAAAGCACTTGCTCCCAACATTTGACTCGATCATGCTTCTAGGATACTTTGAAACAGGGTACACGAAAATTTTTGTCAGAGCGTTTATACCTAATGCCAGTCGCTGTTTCTTGAGCCAGAGACATGGTTATGGCTCACTGAGCAGCCGAAGTCTCCAAAAGGTGGTGAGCACAATTCTTCCTCTGACGACTGCAACAAGCCTCACTTTTCAACTGCGATGGCGGTCCTGCTTTTTTCAGTAGATGGTGCCCTGCATTGAAAAAAAAACAACAATACACATAATAACGTTAAAACCAAAGAAAGCATGTCATTCAAGGAATTTCGACAATGGTTCTTTGTAGAGCATTACACTGCACACGCCGTTGTGACACACGAAGAGGCAGTGCCGCCATGGACTGTGGCTCTCGCTCAGACCTCAGCCAAATACGTATACTTCCCATGTTCACACTCTCGCATGCTGATATGCAGCGAAAGATCTGCTTTTAGTGCTGGCTGCTGCCAGGCATCAAAGTAGACATAAATCAGGAACAGAATATTTTTTTTTATTACGGCACTGGTCAGGTCCCCAAATAGAAGGAAATGATAAAAACCGAAAGGAGGAGGGTTGGCAAGAAAACTCTCCTTTTCCACTTCGCGTGCAAGCGGAATGTGTTCGCGCCGTCGTTCAGGCCCGCTAGCCGCATGGGCAACGCTGGCTGCGCACAATAGGGCTGCGCACATTAACTTGAGGTATTGAGAGCACTGATGGTGAGCCACCACCCCTCACACTGTCTTAGCTAGTGGCAGAATAAGGGCGGCCTGATCGGGTCGCCCTTGGTGTAGCGGCAATGGCGACTGGTGGTGAAGGTGCCTCACAAATGGATTTGGTGTGAGCATCAAACACGTAGAACTTTGTTTGCTATAGTCTTTTGTACCGCAACTTGAAAGGCACTTTTAAAACAACGCCGTACACTGTCAGCTTTTTACGAGCATGGCGAGTTGATGTAGAGAAATTTTCATAAATACCAATGCCACTACCTCGAAAACAAGATTTCTTAGACAGTAGGATTATTTTTTTACTTGTAACGGAAATTTAGCAATAAGTGGTTTGATATTGCCTGCCACGTATTTGCCTATGCGGTGTACCCGTGCTATGTCTCCAGATGATAAGTGAACATCCAGTTCGTCTCGGGCCATCACGATAATTTTTTTCTTCTGATTGGTGGGCGTTTTCATCTGGGACATCTAGTAAGCCGTAAAACAGCAGGTTATCACGTCGGGACCTGTCTTCACCCTCATCAAGTCGGGCTCGCAGTTCATCAGGCTCTTGTTCCACGAGAATTAACGACTGGTGTGCGACAGATAGTTCTTGTTGTACGTTTGGAATATCGTTAACCATTTTGTCTACCGCTTGTATCCGCACGGTAATGTCGGCCACAACAGTAGCAACCGTCTCGTGTGAAACTTTGAGATCTGCCATTGCCCGTGACATACTGGACTGGTTAGTCTCAATTCTAATCTAACGCTCATTAGTCTCCTTAACTATCTAGATAAGCTCCGTAATGGCCTTGTCCGGCCCTAGAT
>NW_023611015.1:0-42500 GCF_013339725.1 Rhipicephalus microplus
TATCCAACAGAAATTGTTAACGATGCTATTCAACGAGCTGATGACATTGATTGCAGAAAGCTCTTCATTAAAAAAAATGCCGCACCTTCTAACACCACCCTCCTTTTAACACACTCGGCATCGGCAACAAACATCAACAACATTCTTCAGAAGCATCACAACATACTACTACAGAATAACCACTATAAAAATATTACTTTTGATCATCCACGTGTGGTATATCGCAGATCCAGGAATTTCCGCGACTTACTAACATCTTCAAAAATGACCCCCGCCACTTATTCTGGTTATCATCCTCCAAATAAACCCTGTTGAAGGTGTGCAATCACATCACAAGTAAACAGAACTTCTGTTGAGAGCACCGCTTGAAACTATCCTTTTGAAATCAAAGGCGATTTGACTGTGGCACAAGTAATAACATGTACTATATTTAATGCTCTATGTGCAAACTTCAATACATCAGACACACCTAAACCCATTTTAGACTGCGTTTCAAAACCATAAGTCACACTACACAAGCCTACCAAATCTACTTTTGTTTAGGCCCGTTATTATTTTTGCTCACTCCTTCGATAAACTGACAGCACCTACACTGCAATAAGGTTTCACTTCCCACTATGATAGAAAAATTTGCGAGTCATTTCTCACACACAAGTTTAACGCTGTTTTATCTGGTGTAAATGAAAACACAGGCAAGCTCAAGTTTCTTTTTTGCGCAGAACCAAGCCATCATCATAGCGAAAGCTAATCGTTGTACTCGCAGATTCTCGCTACACGCTTTCGATGGCTTGCTTTTCATTACTTGCCGCGTGAAAATGATAGTAAGGCATTGTTGTTGTTGCATTGTAGTGTTTTTGCTATATTTTCTGTTTTGTGTGCGATTTTCTACATGCGTTTGCTTGAATGATAATTGTTTGTGGATCTTGTCACGTTTCTCTAGCCGCTACTCGTGCAATAAACTTCATGAAAGCAGTATTGGTGTTTTCACACCATTTTGCAATGATATGCTTCTGTCACCGTTTATTATTCGAGATACTACAGAACAAAGCTTGTGATAGTGATAGTTCATGCGTATGTGTCCCATATATTTTTGTGTACCTAAAAAGAGCGAATTTTCGAATGATGTTTTCCCTGATGAAGGTCAGTTTGTAGAAAAAACAAAACGTAGGAAAAATAAAAAAAAGTTTTGAACGATAGCAGGGGACACGGAGCTCGAGTGGAGAAAGAAAAAAGCACTCTGTGATTGCTGGCTTGCATCTAGTTAGCCCATGCGCTTAAATCTCTCGTTCCCTGAGTCAACTCTTGCTTGTAGTACAGCCTGTTTCAAGATGGGAAGGTTTTGGGCATGTCTGGTCCCCACTCTGGAACTCCTGGACCTGCGCAGCCGAGCATTCCAATGACTTTCTGCAATGACTGATCCAGGGCCGTCGCAAGGCACCACTCACTTTCCGGCCACGCGACCCACCCCCCGTATTTTGTGGCACACACGACCGAGATGTCTACAATTAATTGCCGCGTACGAGCTGGTGAGCGTTTGCAATAAGTGAAAAGCTACCGAAAAGCTCTCAAATGTGAGCTTCTCCCTCACCGACGTGGCAAAACTGTGAAACTGTGGTACAGGAATCATCACAATTCTTGCCGCACCTGGTCAGAATTGACAAAAAACTTTATCCGAAGTCCTTGGCAATCCTGCTGCCCACCGGCTTCGTGCTGAGCAGCAGTTGCGTGGCAGAGTACTGAGAAAACATGAGACTTTCTCAACCTACATCGAATATGGGGTTTCCATGCGAAAGCGTAAACTCCATTCTGGATGAAGTAGGCAAGATCAAGCACATCATGAAAGGGATCGATGAGGGCGCATGGCAGATGCTTGCTGCGAAGAGTCCGAAGATGTTCACTAAGGTAATTCCATTCTGCCAGAGCAATGAAGAGTTGCGTAGGCAGCGCGCTTCCACACGTTACGCTGCTCAAGACACCGCGGACATTTCATCCTTGGACTTCCGCCATGACACCGCCGACCACTCTTTTTTGATGCCACTCATAAAGCAATTCGTCTCTAAGGAGGTCACGTGGCAGCTAGCTATAATCACTAGAACAGCCAAGCCGATGGTGCCCTTGTCCCCTTCGCTTCTCCAGGTGTTGTCGAAGTGTTGTCGAAGCGTTGCTGCCTACTCATGCTCCATCATTTGTTACCGCACCACTGACGTATGCTACCGCTTTGGCTCGGCCACGCGCTTCACTGTCTTTGGCTATCTGCGAAGCGATTTGCAACATTCATCCATCGCTGTTACCCGCCCACTTAGCATCCGAGCTTTAGCTGTATACAAAACAACTCGAAACATTTATATGTCACTGCCCCCTGCACGCCCATTTTGGGTCCCTTACTCAACGAACAGTGCCCCTACCATGTGCCAATGGCGGGCTTCTGATAGTCAGCCAGTATTTTTTTTGTGGCATTCCGAGCTACGTAACTCGTTACTGGCGCGCCGTTGCAGATTTCCTGCGCGTGACATTGCAGGGGACACACACTGCATGCCTACTGAACTGCGATATTCCCTTCATGCCGATTAACCTCTAGACGTACCTGTTGGTCGGCGACCACCCGGCTAAGGCTATTGAAATTCTTCTCATCGCTGATCAATGTCTTCAATATTAGGCCGACACAGCCCAACGTGAAAGGAAAACTGACGGGCGCAGTTCAAGAGGCAAGAACTACGTTGTCGGCGAAAGTTTGAAGAAGTAACTGCTGTTCCACGAATGAAATGCAACTCTATATGAATGGTATTAAGGTGCACAGACTCGTTGACACTGGAGCTGCTGTATCTGTATTTGCTGTATCTGTATCTGTAACTCTGCAGAAATTTGAAGAAATTGACGATTCAACTTACGGACCCGTGTTTGCAGACGGCTACGTCCCACCATGTTCATTCATGAGCTTTGCGCATTGTGTGAGTCGTCATGTAAGGTGCGATGTACGTCGTCTAATGCGTAGTTTCATTTCGTTTTTCGTATGACTTTATCCTTGTGAGGAAATTGTTTTCCTTAAATTCTGTTTGGGTGTACTGCGCTTGTTGCGATGTCACGTCATCTGGGCCATGCTTTGGCTCCAATGACGGCGCTTCGTGTAGAGTGCTTGCTTTCGCAGGCGTTGACATTGCGTCTTTCTCAGCATTTGTTGTTCCAGTGTGATGTGCCCTTCCTCTGAAATCACCTGTGTTGTTTATGCCATCAGTCATTTCTGTGTGCCGCCAAAATTTCATGCTTCCATTACCGTCATCACTACTTGTAATGGTCACGCTGCCATCTATGTGTGCGATCTATCGGACAGCCGGTCATCCCTACTTGGTGGAAAATGCCTGAGACGCTAAGAACTTTACGAGTGCGTTCCCCGGCTACTATACCTACTTCTACGGCCTCCCTCCCAGTTCGTGCAGGCACCCCTCGCATCACGCCTAATGATGTTCTGATGTCTTTTTTGATATCATTGACTCCTATCTCATGCTAAATGAACGACAAGAGATAATTGACTTTCTACAACATTTCGCACTTCATTCGACCATTACCAGTCAGGCTTAGGTCGAGCTTCTGCTGTTCACTGCATGGAGACCAGTCAACAAGCACTGCTAAGACAGCGTCCATACTATGTGTCATCTGCCTAACGTCATGCCATCGACGAACAAATAGACGACGTGTAAAGGTGGCATGACGAATGCCTTCCAACAGTCCCTGGTCTTCACCGGTAGTTTTCGTTAAAAAAAAGACGGGTCCACGAGGTGCTGCGTTGAATACCGCCGACTCAAGATTATATTGCTCAAAGACGTATACCCTCCATCTCGCATCAATGATGCCTTGAACTGCTTACAAGGAGCAGGGTTCTTCATTAGACTTACGCTCCAACTACTGGCAGGTGCTCATGGCAGAGGATGACCTCCGGAAGACAGCCTTTGAAACACCGGATGGACTATACGAACTCACCATTATGGCCTTCGGCTTCTGCAATGCGCCTGCCCTTTTCAGAACAGTGAATAACACAGTTCTGTGAGGCCCGAAATAAAAAATGACAGCATATCCACGCAGTGAATGATGATTGGGGGAGCACAGCGTTCGCCAGCTTTCCCGTGCTTCCGTCCGTCCATTCGTTTTTGCTTGCGTCCAACCGTGCGTTAGTCCATGTGTCCGTCGATCTATGTCATTGTCGGTGCGTCTGTCCGTCCGTGCGTCCTCTCATGCATCTGTACGTACGTCCTTCCGTTTTTTGGTCGGCCTGTCTGTCTGTCTGTTCGTGCATCTGTTCGTGCAGCCATCCATCTGTCTGTCCGTATGTCCATCCGTCCATACGTCCGCCCCTCTATCTGTATGCCCGTCCATCTGTCCGTCCGTCTATCTGGCCCTTTCAGACGCCAACTATTAAAAACTGTCTGTAAATGTGTCAGATTACTACATTGTTAATTCAGGGCACTCAATATTCTATTGCAACAAAAATGATTAGATGATTGTGGAATCTATGTGCTTTATAGTAACTCTTGCTAGTTAAACTAGAAATAAATTATCTATTTGCGCCGAAGTTATTGATGCTTACCTTTAGCATAAACAGAATCTAATCTCAGACTAGAAGTATAACGCACATTATTTTTTCTTATCCAAATTGTGAGAAAGCAAAATATTTTCTTTTCACATTGATTGCAGAAGGTGGCACGTCGCACGACTTGTCGAACGCGGTAGTGCTTTCAGAAAAGCGATCATATGTATCAGTAAATGGCTAAATGAGTTTACATGAATACAAATGTATTAACCAGAAGGTTCAATTCATTTAAACAACAATAGATCTTGCGTTTTCTAGATTCTACTTTTCTAGACTCTACTAAAGGACAAGTGAGCACTTAAGGTAGCGCCATATCACATCTTTTCATCATTTATTCATCATATACAAGTACCGCCATCCAGCATACATTCTAAGGACCGCTCCTTCGGGTATGTGCCACCGGTAGTTTCGCACGACAATGAGGGACGCACAGGCCATGTCATAAAGAGCTTTGCCCCTAAAAAGTTGCTTCTGTTATTTGGAAGATATTTTGTTATTCGCAAGTGACTTTGCGACCCCCCTCAGCCACCTTGTGCAAGTTCTTACGTGCCTTTCGATGACGAGACTTCAACTAATCACGAATAAATGCCTCTCAGCCATGTAGTTTTTAAGGACTGCATCCTTACGTACCCTGCCCAACTTAATGCGGTCGCATGGTTTCCAAAACCATCAAAGAGTTCCCAAGCCTCATCGGCCTTTGCTCGTACTTTCAGTGCTACGTCTGCGATTTCGCCTCCATTATCGCCCCCCTGACCAATCTACTTGCCGGAGTTCTGATTTGTAGGCGTGGTCACAGGCATGTGACGATGCATTTCGGGAACTCCGATGGCTGCTCACAACGCCTCCTATACTCCAAGGGGCAATTGTGGTGTCAGGCTAGAGGCCATACTGGCCCAACGAAAGGATGGCGTTGACGAGTACGTCACAACCTACGCCAGCCGCACCCTTGCCAAAGCCGAAAAGAATTGCAGTGTCACTGAAAAAGAGTACGTCGCCATTATTTGGGCATTCGGAAAGGTAGGCCTTATTTATATGAACGTCGGTTTGATATTGTGACAGACCACCATGTGCTTTGCTGGTTATCTGCACTAAAAGATCCAAAATTTCGGCTTGCTCGTTGGGCTTGATGGTTATAACATATTGATATCCGCGTTATATATCGTACAAGCTGGAAGCATTCCGACGCCGATGCCCGGTCACGTTCGCCGTTAGCTTGAGAACCTGTCTGCTTGTGTATCTCAACCTGTGCTGGCTTGTCCATCAGCTTTTCCGACACGCCTTCCGAGCAACGCAAAGACGCTCGGATCTCTTCCCTCTCGGAATTTCTCTGAAACCGGGCGCCCGATTCAGTTTCTATGACGCTTTTTTCTGCCAAGCACAACACCTCGTTCATTCGGAATAACCAACTTGACCGTCAAAACAACCGCTCGATCAACCATAGGTGGTTGCTCATCATTCCCAACAATATCCGCTCTGATGTGTGCGCCAGCGTTCCAGAATGACCCGAAATGTGGCCACGCTCGTGTGTTGAAAACATACACTCGCTTGCAGCTGTGGTACTACTAGCGCGGTATGTACTCTTTCGTTTGCTGTTACCTAAGGTCTTGTCCTACGTGCCAGTGACGCAAGATGCCCGCTCAGCATACCACAGGTCTCTTGCAGCCGTTGCCATGTCCGACACGAGCCTTTGATTGTGTCAAAATTGATCTTTATGGCCCGCTTCTCCATACCCCATGTAGCAACTGCTCGGTCATTGTTGCTATCGACCACCTTACGCGGTACGCTAAAACAGCTGCGTTACGTTCTGCTACCGCAAAAGACGTTGCAAGTTTTATACTGCAAAACCTGATTTTAAGGTACAGAGCGCCTCAGAATACTAAGCGTCCGTGGCCGACGCCATTAAAGCATTCTTGAGACAGTTCCGCATCATACATCGCACTTGCACTACCACGGCCTATAACCCGCAAAGTAATGGGATGACAGAGAATTTGAATCGCACACTTGGTGATATGCTGGTCATGTACGCTTCATCCGACCAGCCAAATTTGGATATCATACTGCCTGTTGTGACATATGTCTACAACACTGCAACGCAAAGCACCACAGGATGTTCACCTTTCTTTTTTCTTTAGAGACGCCAGCTATAATCAACAACGAACACAATTCTTCCTTATCGGCTGAACCCTCCAGAATTGACAGCCGTCTCACGAGCTGAATAGTGCCGGGAGCTCTACCGTGCACTTTCGCCACACGATGAGACACGCTGAAAACATCGCCACGACCGATAAACCAGGCCTACGAACCTTGCTCATAACTCGCTGGCGTGACTATGAATTCCTTCTCTTATCCAGGACCCTCCCGCAAGCTTTGTTCCAGGTACTGTAGTTCCCATTGGGTTGTGCACCAAACATCCCCTGTAAACTACCTCGTAGAGCCACTGGGCACTTGTGCGGACGAGCGTCGCCGTGAAAAAATTGTACACGTCTCCCGGCTCACGCGCGATACCATCAAATTTCTGTGTACACCTGCCCTTAGATCGTCAGGATGGCTCCTTCGTTGCCTGGAGTGTGAATATATATATATATATATATATATATATATATATATATATATATATATATATATATATTATAGCCGCACTGCATTTTCTTTTTTACAAGGCAGTGCATTGAGAGCATAGAAAAAAGCCATGCATATTTGTGCAAGCGCCACGGAATGGTGACAATTGGAATGAGCAAGTAAACAGTCAAGCACTGTCATCATCGTTCACTTACCATGATTTTCGACATTGCTCTACGGAAGTTTACGTTGCAATGGCAAGAAGTCCCGTACTGAAACATTGCAATACCACTCACCGTGTTGTCGACTGGTGGGCATGTATCAAAGTTGATCGTCACTACTTTCTGTCCGTCACATACTGACTTTGCAAGGGTGAAGAAAACTTTGTAACGCACGATGCTTCCGATGGTCTGAGAATAAATGTCAAAATATGTAGTGGCTTACACAGAGTGTGTATTAACAGGAATATTGGTGCAATATTCAGTAATAACAGATTCCTTAGGGCAATTAGGGGGAGGGTGCGCAAGCGCGTTATAGGCTGTGGATATACGGCCTGTCAAGCACAAGTAAGGTGGTGTGTAAATACTATCACTCAAACATCGTTCACTGCGAGTGCCCGTCTTCTCCGAGTCACCATCTGTAAAACGATGGAAGCGTCTAGACAACCGCACTCAAAGAAAATGGTGCACTGAAACTTTCGACAAGGACACTGTTTAAAAACTTCTACTATCTAATATGTGCGAAAAACGAGCTGTGGAGCGCTGCCTATGAAAGCAACACACAGAGGAAACACGAAGCCCTGAGCGGGAGCGTCCAATAAAATTAGGCATATGACGTCTGTAAATATAGACTTGGCCTTCAGGCCAGCAGTATGTCAAAGTTCTGTCCTTGAGTCTAGCCTATTCTGGACGTACCCCACGACGTGTCCCATATAACCGTTACCACCTCGTATAGTATGCGGACATGCCCATGCTCATCCTGGTCGTTTGTCTCAGCTGCAGCCAGGATATCAATGAGCACCTCGAGGTTAGTCATGTTCACAAGCACCTTGCTCATCAGCCTTCAGGTTGAAAGCGTCGTTGCTAACACGTGTCGGGTCCGCAGTTTGTAAACTAAATAAAATATATAAGCTAAGTTTGTGGCCCTGCGACATTTCACGTTTTAAGTACATCAACTGTGCAAAAAAGTTCACTGAAGTCACGCATGGTAGCAGAAGGAATGAAAGAACGTTGTTCGTCACTCTGTCATAGGAATCGGTATAAGCAAGAATGTAAAACGTGCACTTTATGAAGTAGTCGATTGTTCACTGTACATTGATGTAAAACAGGTTGACCAACTTATGCAGGTAGAGACAGAGATACTGCTTGATAAAATAACACATACTTTTGCTGGCGTCTATATTTCACTGGCACCCTACTCTGTACAGAGACGGGGAATTGAAATAAACAATTAGAGAGGAGGGGGAAGAAAAGATTGAAAATAGTATAAACAAGTATTAATTGTGCAAGTAAGCCTAACAAAACCATTTACAACTAGGGTATCAGCTAAGTTAGGGCTTTCCTCTGTAACGTACACTATCAATGCAAGCTTTCTTAATTGAACGGGAAATCGGCTAACGAATGAAGAATTCAATGATGTTTTGAAACTCTTGGAGCTCTCTAACTAGCGCACGCGCATGAGTATGCAGTGTAGCAACGCAGACGAAGAAGTAAAAGTTTGTCCCACGCTGCCGAGCGCACCAGCGCGCAATCTAGCGACAGATCTATGAAGCAGTACCCGAGGAATCTATCTATCTATCTATCTATCTATCTATCTATCTATCTATCTATCTATCTATCTATCTATCTATCTATCTATCTATCTATCTATCTATCTATCTATCTATCTATCTATCTATCTATCTATCTATCTATCTATCTATCTATCTATCTATCTATCTATCTATCTATCTATCTATCTATCTATCTATCTATCTATCTATCTATCTATCTTATCTATCTATCTATCTATCTATCTATATAGCCGCCTATGTCTCCATGCTCTGGGCGGCACGCCCTTTATTTGGTCTAAACCAAAATTGCGGAATCAGGGCATCAATGAAGTATATATAAACATCCTGGAAGAAATATACAGGGGATCAACTGCTACAATAGTGCTTCATAAAGAAAGCAACACAATACCAATTAAGAAGGGTGTAAGGCAGGGGGACACAATCTCCCCAATGCTATTTACTGCGTGCTTACAGGAGGTTTTCAGAAGCCTAGAATGAGAACAGTTAGGAATAAGAGTTAATGGAGAGTACCTTAGTAACCTGTGCTTTGCCGATGACATTGCATTGTTGAGTAACTCAGGGGACGAATTGCAACTCATTATTACGGAGTTAGACAAGGAGAGCAGAAAAGTGGGTCTTAAAATTAATCTGCAAAAACGAAAGTAATGTACAACAACCTCGGAAAAGAGCAGCGCTTCGAGATAGGTAATAGTGCACTTCAAGTTGTAAAAGACTATGTCTACTTAGAGCAGGTAATAACTGCGGAGCCGAAACCACGGGATTGAAGTAACTAGAAGAATAAGAATGGGGTGGAGCACATTTGGCAAGCACTCTCAAATTATGACAGGTAGATTGCCACTATCCCTTAAGAGGAAGGTATATAACATCTGTATATTGCCGGTACTTAGCTACGGAGCAGAAACCTGGAGACTTACAAAGAAGGTTCAGCTTAAATTGAGGACGATGCAGCGAGCAATGGAAAGAAAAATGGTTGGTGTAACCTAAGAGAAAAGAAGAGAGCAGAGTGGATTAGGGAACAAACGGGGGTTAACGATATCATAGCTGAAATCAAAAAGAAGAAATGGACGTGGGCCGGGCATGTAGCGAGCAGACAGGATAACCGCTGGTCGTTAAGGGTAACTAACCGGATTCCCAGAGAAGGAAAGCGGGTTAGGAGTTGACAGAAGGTTAGGTGGGCAGATGAGATTAAGAAGTTTGCGGGTATAAACTGGCAGCAGCAAGCACAGGACCGGGTTAACTCACGGAACATGGGAGAGGCCTTTGTCCTGCAGTGGACGTGGTCAGGCTGATGATGATGATGATGATGATGATGATGAAAATTAGTATAGTGGGTAATATTGTTACGAAGTAGTATACCTGCAAGTGGGAACAGAGGTAAGCTTAGGAAGAAGAGGAGAACGACGACGCTGCTTCAGCTTCTTCACCACGTCAAGAGTGTTCCGAGTCTGCCTTCAAGTACCTGGTGGTTTGATACGATCTGTTCGTGGCGTGTCGGTTGTGTATCACGGGGCGGTGTTTTGTACTTCTTCAGTTTTCATGTATATATATTGTTATTTTTTTGTACTCTTTGACCTCAATATACTGTGAGTACTTAGTGTCTCTTTCCTGGCCAGAGGTCCTTCAACTGAACGGCCCCTCTTCCCACTTACGACATGCTCATAGATGCCTTTGTGCGCAGTGGTATCCATAGCGTTCCTGCTGCCCCCTTGCCGACCAATATGAGACTAATTCGGATCAAGAATCTGAAGGTTATTCAGGAGGAGCTGAAGAACGCCGCCCCACTCTAGCAGAGTATCACTAATGTCCGACAGTTTCGCATGGGCGGCATTCTGAGCTGCTCTTTGGACCAGGCCTGCATTCCTGACCTGTTAAAGTGCAGTACGTTTGCATCTAAACCAGTGAGCTCATTGATTCCGGCTCTCGCTTGGGCGAAAGGTGCAGTTCATGATGCAGATTCGAGCTTGTGCGCAGAGGTCCTAAGAATGATTTAAACTGAAGGGGCCCTTTTAGTGTACCATTGCTCACGAGTTTCGGAAAAGAAGACAGTCCCCACAGAGTCGGTAGTTGAAACGTTTGCAGGCGTAAGCAGACGGACAGAATACATCTACGTCTAAGCAGACGGACAGACTATGTCTTAATATCTGTCCGTACAAATATTAAGACTATGTCTTAATATCTGTATAGGACAGATATTAAGACATAGCTTTAATTTATAAAGTTGAGGCTCTCGCTCCCCGCCCACATTATTGCACCCATGTGCTGGCGATATGACAACATCGTTAAGGGCTGCCGATCGTCTCCTCGATTCCTCTTATGCGGAAAAGAGCATGGCCCGAAAACATATTTCTCACAAAATTAGCGATGCCGTCTTTGCCAAGGTGCTCACCCTGTTGATAACTCAAACAGCCCGGCGAGCGATCGGGAGCTCAAAATTTTAGAGACTATAGAAAGGAAGCGATGCGCGCGTTGTGAAGCTCAAGCCACAGTATCACACAAATCATAAGGGCAGGCGGAGGCTGATGCTCGATAATATAAAGCTTTGGAAACCTGTATAGGTGAAGAGGAAAATGCTGTTGAAAGGTCATGTTGAAAGCATTGAACCCCTTGTTCTCAACCCTGTCAGAGAAAATCGGGCGAGATTTGACGAATCAGATGACCTAAATCTTACATAGTGCAGAAAATCCTACTCTTGATGCACGTACCGCGCTTACCAGCGAAGGAATAGCTGAAACCACACCATAAACTGCGTTTCGATGCAGAAACTGTGTTGAAGTACAGTGATACTCTTCCATGTCCTTGCGAACAGGACAATAGCTCTCAGACCACTTCACATAGTGTTGAAGATATAGACTGCCGCAATAGAGCCTATAAACACGCAGCTACTCCATAGTCACCGAAATCCACTGCCCTTCATACATTGACGTGAAAAAAGTGCCAGGACCGCGGTTCGCTGAAGATGTATGATTTCGTAAAAGACAACATCACCCAGAAGCTAGTTGAGGCCGCTGGTCGACATCCAACATAGGCTCATTGAAAGTGCTTCACTGAAATTGTCGCTCAATTCTCGCTGCAGCTACTGGTCTTTACATCTCTGTACTGAATTTTCTCCTGACTTAATTATATAGCAAGAAACGTGGTTATCTGCAGAAAAAGTTTTATTTTAGAAACTGCTCACTGCTTTCGCTTAGATCGCCGTTAATGCAGAGGGGGCTTAGTGATTTTCATTTCTAGCAGATTTGCCCATAGAGAGATGATATTATATCAGTCCACATTGACAGAGAGCGGAGTTTTAGGAGTAGATATATCTATTCTTGGTTGTACACTATTTTCAATAATCAACGCTTTTTTCCCCCAGGTGTTGTGAATCCTAGTCCACTCGATTGCACAGTAGCAGCGTGCAAAAAGAATGCAATCATTGCAGCAAATTTCAATAAACACCTAATATCATGAGGTTATAAATGCGCTGTCTGTAGCACATGGTTATTAAAGTTGGTCCAGTCTGAATTGAATTCAGGTTCTGAATTTCAGATTCCCCACTTATGTATCTGGCCTACAACGTTCTGTATTTTCCGGAATATCATGAACTCAGTTTATATATTTTATCCTGGTCCACCATCACATTCGCCTTAAGTAGTGACCACCTTCTAATATTGTATGAAATATTATGCCCACTTGCTTCGACAGACAATTATTTCCGGAAATATGTGAATTACAGCAGATTTAAAGATACATTACCATTATGTTTAACTGAACAGGCAGGGCAAAGCGAGCAAGCAAAGGCCCTTACTTTATGTCAGCTATTACGTGCCGCTATGAATAAATACAAATTCAGTGCGCAAACATCTAAAAATAGTACTCATTCACCATGATGAAACACTGACTGTGATCGGGACTATAGGCGACGAAAGGCTGCATGGAGGAACCTAATTTATATTCAGTGTGCACTTAATTGAAAAGACTCTAAATATGTTGCTGCTACATTCAGGCAAGTGGTTGACAAAGCAAAAGGAGAGTAAAAATCCAGACATTACAGTTATGTGTCGGAAACAAAAAGATAAGAGTTAATTTCCTCCTTCTCGACTACCTTGAACACTAGGTAAGGAGGGAAGATGTTTGAGGTTCGGAATGGGTCACCTCGACGACTCCAGTGCACGGTGACAGCGCGAAGGAAGAGCCGTAGTCTGGTGAAGAGACGCTTTATTGCGGCCTCAGGCTACTGCCCCAGTCCAAGCCCGAATATCTGCTATCATTTCAAATTCATCCATCCTCTTTTCAACCCTTGGTCGAACAAAGAGTGTTCACAAAAACCAATCACGTGTTGGGAATCGCATCATCACAACCAATTGCAGAAACACTTTCGTTATAGACACTGCGTTGGTAAAAACCACGTTACCAAATACAACACGCAAAGGGATAGGTTATCCGCGTGTGACACTCTCTCCCATGTCAGGCCGTGCTGGCATTGTCGGCCGACTTCCGTCGGTGGCCATTCTCATGCTCGAGCCCCGTCGGCTCTCTCATTAAATGTTGCTTCGCAGAAGCGTCCTTAAGAGCGGCGAGTACACCGTTGCGCTCTGTGCGCTTACCAGGTGTACATGCCACAGCGAGGCGCCCCGACATCTGAACAACAGCGGGGAAGATTATGCTCGTCTCCCTGCCGCCACCATGTCTCGGTCAGCCAAGTGGTCGTGTCCCCGTGTCATTCTCAATGACACGCGTGCCTGCCAACAATGGCTTAAACTCAGACGGTGGCGCCTGACCTGCCTCATGCCAGACGCTCTTCCGAGTAAGCTTTCCCCTTCTAACCCCGTACGGCGGCGACCTTGACTGCTCCGTTTGTGAACTATGGGAACGAAGAAGTCTCTTTTCTTTCCCGCACTCGCGTCTTCCGCGTTCGCCTTCGCGGAACCGATCAGCTTCCTTAGTTGACGGGTAGAGAACTGGCTACGTGCTCTACATCAGCCGCATTCATTGTGCTGCACCAAACACGCTGGTAATTTGTGCCTCATACAAACTCCTCCCCCCTCAAGAGTGTCACTGGATACTCGATGTCCAGTAATGCGATACAAAAACAAACAAAAAATCGCTCAAAATAAAATTCCTCTCGGTTCACGCACATGCGTGAACCGATTATCACTTCCATATCAACAGGAGAACTTTCGCGTCCTTCTGCGAAATAGACACAGCAACACATATACATAACGCTCTCAAATGGCCCTCCGACAGAGAAGCACTCTCCTAATGCACGACACTGAATAATGCACTTAGGATGAAGTCCACAGCACCATTCAGTTCGCATTAGCCTGGCACAGGGCACACGCACCGTGGATAGTCTGGAGGCATATTGTCTTTTAAAAGCACAACACCACACGGTCATTGTCCCAACATGAGAGACCCACTCCATGCGCCCTCCAGGCCCCACATGACACACTCAAAGAGAGCGACGGACCCAGCGGTATAAGCATACTTAAGTTTCAACGGACCGCACCAAGAAAAAAAATTTAGTGAACTTCACAAACGCTACCCTATTTTATCTACAAAAATACTCCTACACAACACATCTACTACACCTAAAAGCACCTCTAACACTAAGAGACAAGATCACACCTCAACAACAAAAACAACACAAAACATGCCTCGTAAAAAAAAAAGACATTTTCACATTACACCGGAACTATTAGTCAGTTCGACCTACTTCAAAATCAGGCATAGCACCTAAATGTGCGATGCAAACTCCTGTACAGTCCTTCAATAGACGAAAACTACTTCACTGGCTACATGTCAACAACAACAACAAAAACAACAAAAACTCAACTATATAAAACAGAAAACACATCCTATTGCCACAAAACAGTCACAATTACTGATTTCAATGATCAGCAGCCTTGTTCAGTGCGCCTTTACTATGAACAATATCTATGTCATATTTTTGGATCGCCAATGCTCAGCGCGTTAGCGTAGCACTGGAGGGAGCCGCACGAGTCAGAAAAGTCAACGGGTCATGATCAGTCATTATTTTGACCTTTGTTCCAAATAACCATGTTTCCAATGACTGTAGCTCCCACACAATTGCACACGCTTTTCGTTCAATGGTGGACCACCTCTGTTGCGATGGGCTCAATTTCTTACTGAATAATGCGACTGATTGTTGCCATTCCCCTCTCGTTTAGGAGAGGCAACCTCTAATTGCCCTTTTCGATGCGTTCATTGGCAAACAAAAAGCTTTGCTGAGGTTGGTTGCCGTCAACTTAGAAAACAACGCCAAGCCCTTCAGCTCAAACAAATGCTGCCTGTGCCTCTCCGTTGCACTGGCAGCGTGTTCAACACCCTCAAATCACTGTTACCAATAAATAGCCGACTTTTCACTAAAAGCCTTTCACTATGTCACCACTCTTCGGTAAGAAGCCGTACCTAAACACTAAAAAAAGGAAACACAAAAATAGTTACTAAAATAACTTCTGTCCATGGCGATTACACAAGAAAACTGTCTCAAGCCTAAATTAACAACCCAAAACAAAACTATCATGAACAGATCCAGTTCTTAAATCCTCCAAAAAGCTTACGGCTCCATTACACATTTGAGTCGCACACGCGATGGTCCCTTCCTAACAACCTTTCCTTTTGAACGGGAAATACGCCAGACATAGAACCCCCTAGTTCTACCACCGAAACCCAATGCTAGCCGCTTTTTGGTAAAGTATGCGCTAACGCGCTTCCTCATCTTTCCTGACGACTTACCACCGGAAGAGTCGTTGTGTGTTAACACTTTGTCTCGGCACGACTTTGGTTTCACTGACTGGCATGCCTGCTTTCAGTCTAACTGCTTTCTATCGGTTCTCTTGACGTGGGACTCCTTTTTCACCCGATGCCACACATCAGCCAGACGCTCATCTTGCTTCGGCACTCCTGCTCGGCCGTCCTGTTTCGTCATTGTGCACTGCACAGCGTTAGGGCTACTTCGAGACACATGTTCTGGCTCCTGCATTGGTGCATACTGCTCCTGACTAATGCCCTGTCTTAAACAGCTGATGTCTCTCGCGTTACTCTCCTTTTGATCATTCAGTAACTTTTGCTGATGACGACGAAGACATTCGTAATCTGCTGGTGTAAGTAAGACGGGCACACTTGTATTTAACTGATCGGTTACTGCGCATCGCAAAGTTCACAGGCTGCGCAGCGCTTCCCGACGAGGTTGGAAGAGCCAGGGGTACCAACACTAGACGCGCGGTAACGTCATGCCCAAAAGCGTCAGTTAGCCTTTATGTGCCACTGTTCTCACACAAAATCTCAGTGGATACCTCATTCTCTCGTACCACTGTAACATCCGCACATGTGTCAACGCGTGCAAAACAGGACTTGCCTCCCGCGAGAATCTCAATCTGCGGATCCCTCATTAGCGAGTTTTGCACAATGACGGAGTGTCGCGATGGTGCGACTCGGCTTTCAAATGGTCGCTTATTATGGGAAGCTACGCATAAAACTTCTGCAGTATTAGCAGCAATGTCACGTGAAAGCCCGCAATCTCTCTTAAAGTGGCCCGGTTTTCCGCAGCCAAAACACGCTCCTGAAGTACGGCTCAGGTTCGCTCTAGTAAATAGTTTGGCTTGCGGCCCATAATTTAAATTCTCTGGTTCCGCACTGCAGTAACTACCCTGCCTGCTGCTGTCAAAGCTTTCTTCAAAAATCGCGGCTAACTCCGCAACATCCTTGGTCTTCAACCAGCCCTTAACTTCCTGCTGAATGACCAGGGAGCAGAGATTACTTGGCATTAGCTGCTTCAGCCTGTCAGCTATGAGTAATTCCTGAAGACTTTCGAACGACATTACCTCTCTACTTTGAAGGTAGTTCGTAAACATGGTTTCCAGGCGTGCCTTTACTTGGCTCCACGATTCACCGGCTCCTCGTTTGATTTCCAAAAACATTCGATGGTACTCGTTTGGAGTCATCCTCAGCTCCCTTAGCACCCTCAACTTTAAATCTAAATAAGGCATTACCCCAGCTTCAGCCTGATTGGCGACGAACGTGCGCATCTTGTCGCTTAAAAATGGCAATAGAATCGTGCCCTGACTATCCTTCAGGTATGTTCAATGCCGCAAAAAGAGCGTCCACGTTTTTGAACCAGGGGAGAATCATAGGCTCATCAGTGGGAATGGGTGCAAGGACTGCCTTTAGCTTCTTCGCGTACCGTCCAATATTGGATTGATGGTTCCGGTTTTTCGGTTCCTCCGATAAGGCACGTGACGATCTCCTCTTTTCTAGCTGAAGCTTGAGCTTCAGCACTTCAATTTCAAGCTACAGTTCTCGGGTGCGATCCGTTTCACTAACGGCGTCCCCGTCTATTACATCTCTATCTGAGTCCGCCATCTCCCAGAGAGTGCCTGAACGCAAGTGCATTCATAAAAACAAATTTTGGGGGGGGGGCGAAAAAGCACGAAGCAGGCCTCACCTCTCAGTGATGCGTCCCCCGATGCACTTCACAGTTGGATCTGCGTGCGTCTCGTCACCAACGCTATGTGCGACGACCATTTCCAATGCAGCAGGTCTCCACCCGATCACCCCTGTTGCTGACTCAGTCTATCGCATCGACTGTCTCTGCTGCTTTGCTCCTGAAGCAGCTCCCTGCAGCGCCTCTCCGGTAAGTCCGTCGCTCAACGACTACCTCTGGCTCTGCTCTCGTTCAGTGACGCGCAGTGCTCTTGCGCTGCCGAACTCCAGGCTCCAGATGTTGACCGGCAGGCTCGTACCGAATGTCAATGCTGCTTCTCGCAGCGCAACAGTAGGTCCCGAACCAGCATGCGTCTTGGCAGCTTCCCGGACTTTAGCACTGACAGCGCGAAGGAAGAGCCGTAGTCCGGTGAAGAGACGCTTTATTGCGGCCTCAGGCTACTGCCCCAGTCCAAGCCCGAATATCTGCTATCATTTCAAATTCATCCATCCTCTTTTCAACCCTTGGTCGAACAGAGAGTCTTCACAAAAACCAATCAAGTGTTGGGAATCGCATCATCACAACCAATTGCAGAAACACTTTCGTTATAGACACTGCGTTGGTAAAAACCACGTTACCAAATACAACACGCAAAGGGATAGGTTCTGCGCGTGTGACACTCTCTCCCATGCCAGGCCGTGCTGCCTCTGTCGGCCGACTTCCGTCGGTGGCCATTCTCATGCTCGAGCCCCGTCGGCTCTCTCATTAAATGTTGCTTCGCAGAAGCGTCCTTAAGAGCGGCGAGTACACCGTTGCGCTCTGTGCGCTTACCAGGTGTACATGCCGCAGCTGAGGCGCCCCGACATCTGAACAACAGCGGGGAAGATTATGCTCGTATCCCTGCCGCCACTATGTCTCGGTCAGCCAAGTGGTCGTGTCCCCGTGTCATTCTCAATGACACGCGTGCCTGCCAACAATGGCTTAAGCTCAGATGGCGGCCCCTGACCTGCCTCATGTCCAGACGCTCTTCCGAGTAAGCTTTCCCCTTCTAATCCCGTACGGGGGCGACCTTGACTGCTACGTTTGTGAACAGTGAGAATGAAGGTCTCTTTTCTTTCCCGCGCTCGGGTCTTGCGAACGCGGAACCGGTCAGCTTCCTTAGTTGACGGATCGAGAACTGGCTACGCGCTCTACATCAGCCGCATTCATTGCGCTGCACCACACACGCTGGTAATTGGTGCCTTATACTAACTATAAGAAAGTCCTGTTTTGGTTCTTACAGTACAGAAAGATAGATTCGTCACCAATAAATATAGAATGAATTTGTTTATGCCCGCAGAAGTGTCGCAGTCAGTGGAAGCAGCCGAGAAAAGATTGGAAGATTGCTTTTTCATCGGTGCTACGCCACATTTTTTGGTCACAGATAAAACTAATGAATACAAGCAACAACACCAGAAGGCATATCAGAGGTAGTAAAATCACGACCGCCTTCTTGTCCAGGTCCTGATAATATAACTACAGCGATGATAAAAACCATGCTTCATTTGGCTCCCAGCGATCTCGTTTGGTTTGGTGTGGTTTGGAGAAACTTTATTGTGAAAGTCCGAAAGCGAGCGCCCTAGCACACGGCAGGCCACTCCTACGACGAGACGGGAAGGTCAAAACCTACGCCGCATCGTGAACCCTCTGGACAGCCCGAAACAATGATGTTATGTCCAGACTCCGGAGTTCGGAGTTTCACTTGCGGGACGATGCTGTATCAGTGCCGCGTACCGAAGGGCACTCCCAGATCATGTGATGTAAGGTGGCTCAACCACAACATTTTGTACACGAGTTAGTTGAATAAATCTCTGGACAAAGCTTGTGGAGAAAGACTGGGTTAGGGTACGTTCCTGTTAAAAGTAATCGCAATGTAATCGCCTGCGCTCTAGTTAGCTTCGTATGTGAAAGTGGAAAGATTCTCCTATATATGGCGAAATGCTGGATAGTTTCATTGTATGTAGTTGGCAGATTCCTGTTTACGATATCTTCCGGTCAACACAAAGCTCTTCCATGGCCGCGGATAGCTAACCCTCGCACCCTGGTCGTGGGCCAACTGATTGATATTGATAATTCCTCCGTCCATGTTTCCCATATAAGCCGGGAACCATGTAAGGGTATAGGTTGTAAGCCGTTTACCACCGAGTATGTTTTTGGCTTCTTTGCACACAGCTACAACAGTGAAGACAATATTGACAGCTCTAGAATCACTAAATATGTGTTCATGGCATTGATCAAACAAAGTCAAGCCAATTGCAACCTGCTCGGCTGCATTTCGACTTTTGGTGCTTTCCGACACCGCATAAATTGTAAACCCTTTGTGGTTGACTGGCACTACCGTGAATCGGTTTGTTTGGTCATGGTATCGCGCCGCGTCTAGAAAACAAGCCCCCCCCCCACCCTCCGTCAAGATCCGCAACTTGGCGGAGAAGGACCTGAGCGCGCGCTCTGCCTCTTCTAATATTTATTTAGGGATGCATGTTCTGCGGGGCAGGCGAGACAATGATATTGTCCTTCTGATCCCTCGTCAACCCTTGGTACAGAGCCTCAATCTGAGCTGGTGGGATACCCATATCCGCGAGAATCATCCTCCCCGATTCTCAGCCAGACAGCTTAATTACCTGAGCTCTTTCTTGCGCTTCCACGATTTCTTCCAATGTATCATGAATTCCCAACTGCAGGAGACGATCTCTCTGGGTGTAGTTGAGAAGCCCAAGGGCATTCTTCACCGCTCTCCTAATCATTGCATTAAGCTTGTCTTTTTCCGGTCTCTTCCAATCATGCATTGCCGCCACATATGCAAAATGACACAGCAGAAAAGCATGTATAGTCCTGACTAAGTTGTCCCCTGAAAGTCCTGCCCTTCGATTAGCCACTCGCCTTATGAGCCGAATAACACTATCTGCCTTTTTTGCTAACTTTTGAATCGTGATGTTATTGGTGCCCGTTTCTTCTAGCGTCGTACCTGAGATCCGAACGGAAGCGACATTGGGGATTCATCGTTCATTTTTGGTACGTAGGATGTGTGTCTCTAGGGGTAGTACCCAGCCTCGCAGTCAACGGCCCTTCCTGATCGAGTGGTAGAGGAGGAGCTCATACTTTTCCTGAGAGCAGGAAAGTTGCTAAAGTAACACCACTGCATAAAAAATAGGAATCTGGTTTTGCTAAGGATAACATTAGGCTTATTTCTCTCACCTCAAATCTTGTAAAGCTAATAGATCAAGTTCTATATCAACATTTTCGAAAACCGATAGAGCAAAATAATGTACTGAGTGAAGGTCAAATTGTATTTAGGCGTAAGTGCTCTATATGGTGTGCGCAAGTTGACCTGGAAGCTAGAAAACTTGCTCAGCACAGAAAGCTATACGCCCCTCTGGTGACCTTAGATATTGCTAAGGCGTATCACGGTGAGGATCATGCCACCCTGATTAGTAATCTTCGAAATGTTAACGTTCCCAAATATATAATTTTATGGATTCAAACATTATAAACGGGTGTATATTTTTATTTTTCGCAGAATGGGCTATCTTCACAACAATACAGACTGGAGGAGGCCCTCAGATGTTTGGTATTTCACCCACTTTATTATATTATTAAGCTCTATCTCTACTCACGACAAAGTTCAAATGCATGTATATGCAGGTGATATAGTTGTAGTGGAGCATACGCACCAACACCGTGCTCTAAACTAAAAGCACCGTGCTCTGCTTGCACGAGAGCCTGTGCCGCCGTTGCCAGACTTGCCGTACGGCCCTTTTTGTTGCAACCTCGTTGCGACTTCTCTGCTCGAATAAACGTCGATCACATTTGGTTGAGGCTGCTGAGATCCCCAAGCAGACCTGAGCTCCACTCTCGCAAGTTGCCCAAGAGACTACCGCGAAACATGACTGACGCAGTCGCCAAACAGCCCGTCCCAGCCCAGCCAGCTCCATCGGCTGCCTTGTCTACCTGCCCCGGCGCTACTCGCCAACGGGACCCACCAATCTTCAGCGGCAGTGGTGAGCAAGACGTCGAAGACTGGCTCTCCTTGTACGAACGCGTAAGTGCCAGCAACAAGTGGGACGACGACTCTAAGCTCGCCTACATTATCTTTTACTTGGCAGATGTAGCTAAGCTTTGGTTTACCAACCGCGAAACCGCCATCGCCAACTGGCCCTTATTTAAGACCCTCGTGACTGAAGCGTTCGGCCGACCAGAGGTCCGCAAGCTCCGCTCTGACCAGCGTCTACGCCACCGAGGCTCAGCAGCCTGGCGAGACTGTTTACTAGTTACATTCAGCATGTGCTCGACCTATGCAGGCTTGTTAACCCATCTATGCCTGAAGAAGAGAAAATTCGGCAGATTGTCAAGGGCATCACTGATGGCGCATTCCAGATGTTGCTGGCGAAAAGCCCGACCACGGTGGCAATCCTCGTAGGCCTGTGCCAGAGCTTCGATGAATTGCGCCGTCAGCGTTACATCAACCGACAGAGTGTCTCACTACCAGATTCGATCTCGGCCGTCACACTCGCAAATGCCAACGTTCGCGAAGAAAGTCTGTTTAACCAGATCAAAGACTTCTTCAGGGAGGAAGATGCCCGACAGCTCTCCCTGCTTCCGCATAGCGACGCGCCCACCACAAGTCTGCCTTCGACACTGCAGCAGACCATACGCTCTGAAATTTGCGATGTCCTCCCTGCAGTGCAGGCCCCTTACGCACGCACTTAAGCAGCATCTAATCTCTCAGCTGTCAGCTAGGCACCACCTGCGCCATCTTCACCTCTCAGCTACGCAGCTGTGTTTGCGCGGCCCCCACCGCATCCAGTATCCTTATCGTCTCCACCTCCTCCGGCCACACCTCCGGTTTACAGGCCCTCACCTCGCTTTTTCCCTTCATTTAATGAGTGGCGAACCCACGACAATCGTCCTATCTCCTTCGCGTGTGGCATCGTTAGCCACATTGCACGCTTCTGCCGCCACCGTCCAACACCTGCGTACGCCTCCTTTGGAACTGCTACCTATGCGTCGCTGCAGGCCACCACGTCTGCACACGAACAGAGGCACTCTGACTCGCATTGTCGCCCATCAACTTCTCGTTTCCCATCTCCTTGTCACCGATCGCCATCTCCTATGTGTCGCTAGACCACCTCCTGAAGAGGGAAAATAATCAGTGCAGTTCCATTGGCGAGAAGTGCAACTTCTGCGCAATTATCAAGGCCTCCCTTTTCGCCGCAAAATGTTGTTGATGTCGATGTTGAGGAAGTCGCCACACAAGCGTTAATTATTACTGGGGCCTCCGTTTTTGTGATGAACGCAAAGTTTTGTCGCAAACTGAAGAAAGTGACCACATCTCTCTGTGGCATCGTGCTGTCCACGGCTAGCGCGCAACGCATTCATCCCTCGGCTGTGTGTACGGCGCGCGTCGTCATCCAAGACGTTTTGTACATCGTCCAATTTTTTGTTCTACCATCTTGCTCTCATGATCTCAACCTGGGTTGGGATTTCTTATCACGTCATGAAGCTATCATCGAATGTTGCCGTGCGGTAGTGTTCCTAGTGCCAATTTGTGAATTTCCATCGCCCGACCATTCACCTCTGCTTAGCAAACTCATCGCTGACGACGACATCACCTTGCCTCCGGAAGCTTCAGTTCCTACTAGCCTTTGATGTGTGGCGCAACCTGATGCCATGGTGGTGTTTACGCCATCTCCTGTTTTTACTGAACGCAAGGGCATCGTGCTCCCATTTGCCGTTCTCACAATTGCGTCTGGTTTATCCGTAATGCTGGTTGCCAACCACTGCAACTACCCCATTGGCTTACTCCGTGGTGATACCTTAGCATATGTACAACCTGTCGACCATATCGATGATATTATTCTTCCGACGAAACCCCATGTCACATCGCCGCAATCACTCAGGCGTCTGCGCCATCATGTTCGCCAGCCTTCAACAATGCTATTGACGCTGACCTTCCCACCTTGCGTCGCCGCCAACTTGTTGCTCTCCTTAAGAAGTTTCGTTTTTCTTTCGACTTTCAGAAACCTGCTTTGGGCCGCACCACGACTGTCACTCGTAGCATTGACACCGGCTCACATTCGCCTCTGCGATAGCGTTCTTACCGCGTTTCTGCCGAAGAGCGCCGCGTCATTACGGAGCAAGTAGATGACATGCTTAAACGTGGAGTCATACAGCCTTCTCAAAGCGCTTGGTCGTCACCCGTGGTTCTGGTAAAGAAAAAAGATGGCACCGTTTGATTTTGCGTGGACTATCACCGCTTAAACAAGATTACAAAGAAAGATGTCTACCCACTACCACGAATAGAGACGCTCTTGACTGTTTACAAGGCGCCGAGTACTTTGCGTCCTTGGATCTGCATTCTGGGTATTGGCAGGGCCAATGGCTGAATGTGATCGCCCTAAAGCAGCCTTTGTAACGCCGGGTGGTCTATATGAGTTCAAAGTCATGCCATTTGTGCTCTGCAACGCGCCGGGGATATTTGAGCACATGATAGATACCATATTGCGTGCCCACAAGTGGAAAACCTGCTTGTGTTACCTAGATGACATCGATGATGATGATGATGAACCTTCAGCTTTGCTGGCACTCGCCCACAAAGGGGGATCGGCCAAGAACCGGGCGGCAGGATCATCAAGTGTGCTAAGGCAGTTATTCAGGTAGTCTCGTAGCCGTAAACAATAACAATAAACTAACAGGGTAATCTTTTTGTTGCCATTATGTACTCACACACAGCAGAGAAAACTTCCCTGTGGCTATAACCTAATGTAATCCCTCCGAAGGATAAAATCGTAGTCTTTTAAGCTGATTTCCTGACACATCTTTGTCGTATCCACGAGATTCTGACGTGTCTAACTTCTGCAGGCCTACAACTTAACACCAAGAAGTGCCACTTCACAGCCCGAAAACTAATCATCTTGGGACACGTCATCACAAAACACGGTGTTCTTCCGGATCCCAATGAGCTTCGAGCTGTCACTTACTTCCCAATGCCCACAGCACTGAAAGCTCCAAGAAGTTTTGTTGGTCTCTGCTCTTACTTTCGTCGCTTCGTGCACAACTTCGCGTCCATCATCGCACCTCTGACTAGTCTGCTTTCCGACAGCAAAGGTATATCTGCATGGTCACCTGCAAGTGATGACACATTTAACCAGCCTGCGCCACCTGCTGACCTCACCACCTATTCTTCGCCACTACGACCCCACTGCTGCCGCAGAAATCCACTTTGATGCAAGTGGCGTCGGTCTTGGCGCAGTTTCGGCACAACGGAAAGGCACCCATACCGAATACGTAATCGCTTATGCAAGTCGCGCTCTCAAGAAGGCCGAATTGAATTACTCCGTGACAGAGAAGGAGTGTTTGGCCATAACCTGGGCACTTACGAAGTTTCGCCCGTACTTTTACGGCCGTCCTTTCGACGTGGTGACAGAACACCACGCTCTATTTTGGCTGTCTACATTGAAAGACCCGTCCGGACGCCTGGGGCGTTGGACACTGCGATTGCAGGAGTACGACATCTGTGTCGTATATCTTTCCGGTCGCAAGCATGCGGACGCCGATGCACTTTGCGGATCGCCATTAACACCAAATGTGGCTTCTCTGTCACTCCTTTTTAGCAGCTTGTCACCACTCGACACCACTGACATGCTTTCGCAACAGCGTAAAGACCCATACCTTGCCTTGTTAGTCGTCTACTTTACCGATCCGTCTGCTGTCTCTTCCACGAGAGCGCAACGCCGGCAAGCGACCCACTTTTCCTTACGAGGCAACCATCTGTACTGCCGCAACTACATGTTTGGTGGTTGGAAGTGGCTCCTTGCTGTCCCAACTCATATGCGCTCTGACATCTGCATCAACTTCCATGCAGATCCCCAAAGTGCTCACGCAGGTGTCCTGAAAGCCTACAAAAAGGCTGCGCCAACTATATTACTGGCGAGGAATGTATCGCTTTGTGCAGAAATACGTTCAGTCTTGCACCACTTGTCAACAGAACAAGACACCTTCGCGGCCTCTTATTGGCATGTTACAGCCGCTCCCGTGCCCGGCTCGCCCATTCGACCACGTGGGTATTGACCTATATGGCCCCTCCCTTATAGTGGCTCTGGAAACCGGTGGATTATTGTCGGCGTCGATCATCTGACACGCTACGCTGAGACTGCAGCTCTACCGGCAGCGACCACCCACGAAGTTGCACTCTTCATTCTCCGCAGCTTCATTCTACGCCATGGTGCTCCGCGGGAATCATTCAGTGATAGGGGTCGAGTGTTCCTGTCGGACGTCATCCAAGCTATCCTCGCTGAATGCAACATCATCCGCCGGAAATCTACCGCATATAATCCACCGACAAATGGTCTCACTGAGCCGTTCAACCGCACTCTTGGTGACATGCTGAGGATGTACACCTCCTGCGACCACACTAACTGGGACGCTGTATTGCCTTTTGTTACCTTCGCTTATAACACCGCGACGCAAGCGACTACCGGTTTTCCCCGTTCTTTCTGTTGTACGGCCGCGAACTTTCCCACCCACTCGACACCATACTCCCATACCACCCTGATGCAACTGAGTGCTTCCCGCTTTCGGAAGTCACCAGATACGCTGAAGACTGCCGTCAGTTGGCTCAGTCTCTGACAAGTGAGGCTCAAGGTCTACAAAAGACTCGTCATGACAACGTTCACCACAAAGCTCCTACGTTCTGTGCTGGCTCCCTTGTGTAGCTTTGGGTGCCCCCCACACGTTCCTGGCCTGTCTTCTAAACTTCTGGCCCGGTACCATGGTCCGTACCGTGTCATTGACGCGACCTCCCCGGTGAATCACATCATCGAGCCACTAACACAATCACCAGATTTGCGCTGTCGAGAACGTGGGACCGTACACGTCGACCGTCTCAAGCCCTATTACGACCCCCTCATTGTGCCTACTCTCTGAGTCGCCACGATGGCTACCCTTCACCCTGGGGTATTGTAGTGGAGCATACGCACCAACGCGTATGCGCCTTCGGAAGATAACGAAAAGCCCCTTGCTCTGCTTGCACGAGAGCCTAGTCCGCCTTTGCCAGACTACTCTGCCCGAATAAACTTCATCACATAGCGTTCTTTTCAGCGTCCAATGACATACATTTGTTGTACAACAGTTTACAATCATATTTAAATGCTATTGAAGTATGGCTCAGTCACCTGTGCATATATCTCTTAATGGTAAGAAAAGTGCTCTTGCATTTCTATTGATTTCTCCTGTGCAAATAGAATTTATGTACGGCCAGGATTTTATTCCCCAAGAAGTCTTATTAAATTACTTGTGCATAATATACACTGCAAATATTTAGTGGAGTTCACATGTTGAGTACATTGCGTCTAAGCAATCACGCGTGATTGGGTTGCTCAAACGCATCAACAATGGTCGATTTGTAATGCGTAGTATAGATTTGTTGATGACATATTGCGTATATGTCCGCCAAATATTAGAGCTTGGATGTGTATTGTTCTGGGGGGGGCCACTTATAAATTACCCCCTCTTCTGTCTATCGAGCGTGAAGCATTGTGTCTATGTTTAGGTATCTCAAAGGTGATACTACTAATATTCTTTATCATGAAGCATGTCTGCCCTCCCTACAAATCAAGTTTCGCATATTGACTGTTCAAACAGTTTTAAACATCCATGCCTCCCCACAGAGATGTTCCCAGTATGCAACTGTAAGTGAACCATTCATAGTTTTGTATTGTGAGTGGTCTCTACTACATTAACCTCAAATAGTTCATGTGCAAAAACTGCTAAAGCCATCAGGGGTAAAAATCCACGATGTGAGTTTCTCACACATATGGAATCCTACCGTAAGAATTGAGTTTGATGATATACTTGCAAAAATGTTAAACTTTCGGCAATCAAGTATTTGAATGGGTTGCTCGAAGACCACCACAATAACCTACAGATAAGTTCAGTTATAGCCACAGATGCTTCTGTTATTGCCAGGAAAGCAGGAGTAGGCATTTACTCTACAGCATTTGATCGGTGTTGTTCACTGTGATCCAAAATTTACGCCGATATTTCAGGCAAAATTATTGGCAGTGATTGTGGCCATACGCAAGCTCCCAAAATACTTATTTATTTATTTATATACCCTGAGGGCCCGCAGGGTATTATTTTATGGTTGTTATACTGACTGATTCTTTTTCCGTTCGCACTGCTCTGAAAGAACCAAAGACACCGGCTTGTTTATTAGAATTTCATACATGTATACCCAATCACGTTCTTATTGTCCGTTTGGTTTAGATGCCAGGTCACAGTGAACTAGCACTAACTGAAGCGGCGGACAATTCGGTGGCAGAATCTGTACAGAGCCCCGTCCTGAATGTTCCAAAACCTTGTGGCTTAGATACAATAGCGCGATTTAGAAACTTTCGTATAAAGCACGAACACACCACCTAATCTGTTCTGACTGGCACAAATTTCCAGCACTTCAAGTTTCAGTTATACAGCTCATGGTGGGGAACAAGACAATTCGAGGTGGCATATAATAAACTGCGACACGGGATTACACCTTTAAACTTTTTTTTTATACAGACATGGTTTTGTTTCTTTCCCGCATTGTCACTATTGTACACGTACAGAAGCTATAGAGCACTTTGTTTTTGCAGAATGCCACCGGTATCAAAATTTAAGGGAAATTTTATAACACTAGCTTCCCAAAAAACACGGGCTATTTCTGTATACGGCTGAAACGCACCAACTCCTCTGTTCTAAATGGCGCCGATTTCCAGCACCCTAAACTTTCGTGATAAAGCTCATAGTGGCCAACAAGACAATTTGAAAGGACATCGCTATTGAAGAAACGTCAACCATAGAAATGCTGGATTCCACCATCCACCATTTTGGTGGATTTTGGTGCTGGAAATGTTGGTGGCACATGGTGTATGGTGGCGTATGGTGGAGCGGATGGTGGATGGCGCACTCCAGCCGGTAGTGCTGGAGCGCGAAGCAGTGTCAGAACCACCGTGACGAGCTGCCACTAAAGAAAGAATAAAAAGATTGTATAAAAACCATGTAGAAAGCACCTGTAGAAAAAGGTATAAAAGCGCGGAACTGAACTTGCGACCTTCGGATTCCCGACTGAGCCCACTAACCACTGCGCCACGCCGACAGATGGCAACTCTGGTGTTAAAGAAATAGTCAACTCTAAAACCTACTGTTTAAGTTCAGTTTTGTTTGTCTTTTACTCGAGATGGACGGGATCTGCACCTGCTACTAACATTTGCACATTTGATAAACACGGACAACTGCTGCCTGTAACGATTGCCACGGAGATATTGCTGTCATCTCTTCCTCTGTCCTTGTCTATATTTTGCGCTGTTTTTACTTCCCAAGTATGGAAGCACCAACTAGCCCATTTTTCGCTATTATTGCTATAAATTGCTACAGCGCTCTGTTTTTGTTACTACTTACAACCGCAAGAAAAATAACAGCTCAGTGGACTGAGCAGCAGGTAGAGTTTATCGGCGTTTACTGCCAAGTTTAATATCTGTTTCTCTCTCCTTCCAAAGGGCAATATCTCTTCAGGCTTTATGGCGCTTTTATGCTCATTTGATAGATACGGCCACACAATTGATTGTGATGTTTTTCGAGCAACGCTCAGCGCATACGTGCCAACGCACCGCTGTTGCTCTGTCGTTAGGAACAACTACGTAACGGCTTGGAAAAAACAAATATGGTGCGCCGGAAACATTATGCGATCAAAATGGTTCAGTAAGCATACGAATTGACGAGTCGTGTTCTCGCATAAGAGCAAGTGAAGTACCGGCGAGTGCGACCGGTGGCTGTCGGTGAGGGGAGGCATACATTTGGTGGAAGTGCTGCAAGCGCGTCGCATTGATGTTTGTCGCTTCTTGCGCACCGTACACAATCAAAAGCATTCATTTAGGGCAAACGATGCTACAGTTGCGCTGAATTGTCAATTTTACTCGTCCCAATTGTGCATTCGTAAACCCAGAAGCGCCGATAACACTTGTACGGGCTCGGTCGGTAGGACTAACCTTCGGTAGAAATCATGGTGATAGAACAGAGAGGTGAAAGTCAAATTCTCTGGGGCTCATCTCGACGCATGTAGAAAGTGGAAGTTTATGCATATTCGCACGAACTTGGTTAATATAAAAGTACGCCTCAAGGGATAGAGTGTGCGAGAACTTCCAGAGTTGCGTTTCTAGTGTGGCGACATCAAGTGACCGCTGTGTTCTGCTCTACCATTGAAAAGAGCGATTGCGAACTGGAGGTCATTTATTTCCTGACAGCTGCGCGCCGATGTAAAAAATTTATTGTCAATGTTCACAGTGACACCTCGTAGCGTAATGAGCAGCGTTCGTTTCTTTTGACCGTAAACATATATCTGTGCATACAAGAACTAAACACTACAAATAAGTGATTTCTCATACTGCCATGTGCTTCTTCATCATGCCGCCATCATCCACCAAGCTTCCATCACATCATCGTCATCCAACTTGCTCACCAAGCCTTCCAATAAACGCGTTCTGCTTCACTACCATCAGCCGACATTTTCCACCGTCGCCACCATTAGCTCGCCACCACAGCCACCATCTGCCACAATTTTTTTCCACTCTAGCCGTCATCAGCCGGCATTTTCCACCATTACCACCATTGGCTCGCCGCCACCACCACCATCTGCCATCCTTTTTTACTCTCTCGCCGTCATCGGCCATTATGCCCTCTACAGTTTCCACCATGTCCACTAGTATTTATACCATAACCACTATTCTCTCCACCATATTAACCAACGATTTCAGCATCCACCAACACAGGATTTTCAATGGGGATTTACTAAACTGTGATGCAGGATTACACCTTTAAAGCTTTGTTTATATGGACCTCTGTCCCCCCCCCCCTTGTCACCATTGTATACAAACAGAAACTATAGAGAACTTTTTCACAGAATGCCACAGTTATTGTAATTTAAGGAAAATTTGCTAAGACTAGCTCTCCGAAAATACGGGATTGAGCTGTCTAAAACGGCACTGATCTGCCTAGAGGCTTCGGTACTATAATCTGTTTCACCATTTTGGTTCAGCACTACTAAAGCTACGAGGTGTAAGAAAGCTACGGGCTTGCCAGCTAAACGTCGTCTCAAGTGCCTTAAAATTGACCGAATTGGCTATAATTGGCGTTGCTTTGGTGGGTTTTACGTCATGTCAATACATGATGTGTTTATGCATCTTCGCAATGATTTCGTACGCATTTAAAGATTTGTATCGGTTTCCACCGATGACTGCGTTTACAAATCTGCATGGCAGAAGTGACCACCCACCTCGATGCGAATGTGCTCTTGCTACATGACCACTGCGATAAAAGCATTAAACAATTGGTGAAACTAGCCATCGAATTGTTTCACCTCACTCTAGTACAAAAGAATAAGGTATAACTTGTCAAGATTATCGAGATACGCTGCTTGCTCAGCCGCACCTGCTAGGCCTCGCGTACTTAGGCAGTGTTCGAACGGCGTCTTCAGACGGAGAACGCTGCGTATACAAATATCAAGCATGCAACCACGCACAGCATTTCGCGCGCGTCGGATCCTCTTTAAGCGAAAACAAATAAAAGAGAAAAAAGGAGCGTTGCAGTGGGAGGTGTGACATAACGCGTCGACCGAGAAACGACATACAAGAGCCGCGAACAGCGTTGGAGAGAAACAACCATGAAGTGAAATTATCTGGTGGCATGAGAATCTACCGATCTTCAGCAGAGCAGCAAATTCACACTTCTTCAAGTTCCTGGTATAGTTGCTGGTTTATTAGGTTTGCTCTGGATTTTCCAGTTGATAAAGTAGCTCTAAAAACTTCAGTTCCGCGAGCAGACGCCGTGAAGAAAATGAGCAGACGACACTGCGCGGATGAATAAATGTGGAGCGGCTAATCGCCCTTCCAGTTGGCTGTGGGGCCTGTAGCCTCCACAGTGCTGAAGAGAACTTCTGAAACTGAGTATAGGTATTTGCAACAGGGACATATATGAAGCATTATATAGCTATATAAAATAATCAAAATGGCTTCCATGCTAATCTCACAAGTACATACACATTACTTATTTTCGTCATAAGTCTATTTCGAATATTTTTATTATAATTTTTAAGTTTTAGGGGCGAAGCTCCTTAACACCTCACGATGTCCGCTGTCTCCCGTCTGTCTGTAACACCATGTAACCTTCAACCTATAAGCAAGAGCGGGCGCTGTGGTTAATTGTAGATGTGATGGCGTGGCGCTGCTGTCAACGCTATATATATATATATATATATATATATATATATATATATATATATATATATATATATATATATATATATATATATTTATATATATTTATATATATATATATATATCCACGTTCCATACCACCCATGCTCTTCTCTCATATGGACGAAGACGAACGCAAAAAAGCGTGACGTGCTGAGTATCAGTGTCGCCATCGACGGGAAGCTACCGCGGAGACAAACAAGAAGGAAGCGGACGCAAAGCAGCGACGGCGACAACAAAGTTCTACACCACTGACTAGGGCTAAGGAAGCAAAGGCAAAGCGGAAAAAGCGCCAAGCTGACGTGCAGTTGAGAAAACTTGAAGCGGATGCAAGGCGGCAATACCGACAAGAAATTTCAACACCAGAGACGATAGCTGATGAAGCTGTGATTATGAAGTCAAAACATAACCCGGAACTCGGACCCTCATATCAGCTATAAAGAAGAGTCACCGCTATATCACAATTGGTCTCAGCACTATCTCGTTGAATAAAAAATATATAAGTATCACAACCACAATCAGTCTCAGTACTATCTCAACTTTAATCCCAATTATCACCTCCGAAAGCTTCGCCCCATAATTATCTTCAAACAGCTTGAAACGCAGTGTTTTTTAATATTGTTGATCTTTATATCATTTACACTTTAGCAGTTCATAAAAGTATGTTGCAACAACTAAGCTTTTTGTTCATTAAAAATTTGAAGACATTCCCCCTCTCTCCCTTCTTTTTTTCCAAAAGCTGCCGCGCAATTCAAGGTCGATCTCCCGTGGTGGGTTTAGTCATTCCTTTTAGGTATGGCCAACCAACCAGCCACGGCTTTTTGTGCCTCCGCTCCAGTAAACTTCTCTTTTTATTTATTTACTTTTTACTAATGTATTTGCATAACCTAAGGACCCGGGAGGGCATTACATAGGGGGGATTAGGAAGATTTTCAACATGTGTACAATATAAAAAATGTTCAGAGGCATCATTATGTAAAGCCTAAATGAAAAAAAAGACTACAAACAACAGCAGTGATAAGAAAAAAAGCATATATATAAACTCTGCTGAAGGAAAGGTACGTCATTAAAAAAACAGTAGGCTCCAGGTAGCCAAGTGTAGGCGCAAATACAACCACAAAAATTTTATTCAAGTGATTCACATGTTTAAATGTTTCACATTAAACATGTGAATTTCCATGTGATAATACTAGGCTGTTTCCTGAGTGCGTAATAGTTTGATGGAAGGGGCGGGGTACGACGTACGCGGTGATGAAACACTGCTACGTGAACTTCGCCGCAGCAGCAGCCTTGCAGAACTCACGCCATTGCCTACCGAGACGTCCCAGGACAAGAGATCCGATGCCTCGAGAGTGACACGAATGGATTCTCTGTCATACTACCGGGTTTCACCGAACTTGGGCGGCACGTCTGCAGAACACGTGGAACACTGGTTGAAGAAATATAAGAAGGTAAGCAGACGCAATGACTGGGATACGACGGAACAGCTCAGTCATGTTTTTTTCACTAACTGACACCACTTACGTGTGGTATGAGAACCACGAAGGCACGCTCACATTTGGGGATCGTTTTGGTGAACAAGTAAAGAAGTGCTTCGGAGATTCCAACGCGAAGTAGAAGCGGGCGGAGCGGACATTGGCTCAGAAAGCACAGCTGCTAAAAGAGACATGTACCACGCACATTGAAAAAATATTCAAGCTCTGCAATACAGTGAATTCTGGCATGCCTTAAGAGGATAAGTTTGGACACGTTTTGAAAGGTATAGCGGAAGATGTTTATAATTTCCTAATAGAAAACGAAAGCTTTAGCACTGTGTCCTACGAGGTGAAGCAACGTCGCACATTTGAAAAGCTGAAGATATAACGAATAGTGCCGAAATTCGGCCAGCTTTGTTGCGTACTTAGGGTGGCTAGTGTCGACACCATAGCGCCAGATGACCTCGCGTCGACAATACAGCATTTGTAAGAAAAGAATTTCTCTGATGTCAGCAAATCTTCCACATCTCTAGAGGCCCCAGTGACTCTGAGGACGTCTATGTACGAGGCACACAACCCGCACGACTTCTGACTTCTCTAGCTCCATGACACCTTGCGTTAATTCTGCAGATCCTGACGAATTCTGAAGAAGCACACGGAAATCTTGTTTTCCGTACCGGCCGCCATCCAATTACGAATGACACTTGCGTCCACTGCGTTTACCTCAGCGAATGTCGCCTGGCTACCAGGCCCGTGAAGAGCGCTAATACCATCAAAGGGCTACTTAACGGACTGGTTACTCTGAGCAGTCACGAGCGTGAGTCTCGTGGCCCGTATATAACCTTTATGCAACTACTGTCCTTCATACGAGCGAGATCGGCTGCCCGTGGCCACCAAGCCTTTTGACTACTGTTCCTCTATGCCAGGACCATCGCGCACACATGCGGGTTCGCGCTGCCCACCGCCGGCCTTCGATGTAAGTTTGACTCCGCCATCAGGTCCACGTGCTTCCCGATCATCATTCCCGCGGCGCCACACGCAATCACCACCGCCAGAAAACTAGCTGGTGCGGTCAATCGGGGTGAGGCCGCTGCATCCCCGGCACTATCAAGAGACCTTCCTCCATCAGCGTGTCAGCGGGTACGTAAAAAAACAAAGTTCACGTGCTTGTGGGTGACGTATTTACCATGGTCCTTGTAGATACAAGTGCGACTATTAGCGTGATGAGTCTAAATTTTAAAGATAGGCTAGGGTCAGAGGTTATGTTTTGTTTCAAAAGTGGTTTGGCATTCCGTGGAGTTAGTCGTGATGCGTTGTGTCCTGATGGAGTTTGTACTGACACTGTGTCCTTGTGCGAAAAAGTGTTTCCTATAGAATTCGCGGTTATTGCGTTATCCACGCGCGATAGTATTTTTTGAATACACTTCTTGTGGGAAGTGTGGAGCAACAGCTGACATCAGAAGTGGGCTTCTTTCCGTGAACGGTTTTCCTGCTGCGCTTTTGGAGAATTCATCTCGTGATGCCTGCACGTTTGTTGTCCCCGTGGACACGGTCGTTCCTGCCTTCTCGGCCATGAACGCTTCACTGCTTGTAACGAACTTGCCGTGTTAGGTGCCATACTCGAACCAATTCAGTTAGCCTGCGTGAAAAAAAATAGTTACACAATGTCCAGTGTCGGTTCCTAAGGAGGCACATGCGTGTGGGCAATCAACACATCTATAGAGCCTGAAGTGTTGCGCAGTGAAATGAAATTCGCTCTCATCATCATCATCATCATCATCATCATCATCATCATCATCATCATCATCATCATCTTCATCATCATCATCATCATCAGCCTGACTACGTCCACTGCAGGACAAAGGCCTCTACCATGTTCCGCCAGTTAACCCGGTCCTGTGCTTGCTGCTGCCAATTTATACCCGCAAACCTCTTAATCTCATCTGCCCACCTAACCTTCTGTCTCCCCCTAACCCGCTTCCCTTCTCTGGGAATCCAGTTAGTTACCCTTAATGACCAGCGGTTATCCTATCTACGCGCTACATGCCCAGCCCATGTCCATTTCGTCTTCTTTATTTCAACTATGATATCCTTAACCCCCGTTTGTCCCCTAATCCACTCTGCTCTCTTCTTGTCTCTTAAGGTTACACCTACCATTTTTCTTTCCATTGCTCGCTGCGTCGTCCTCAATTTAAGCTGAACCCTCTTTGTAAGTCTCTAGGTTTCTGCTCCGTAGCTAAGTACCGGCAAGATACAGCTGTTATATACCTTTCTTTGAGGGATAGTGGTAATCTACCTGTCATAATTTGAGAGTGCTTGCCAAATGTGCTCCAACCCATTTTCATTCTTCTAACTACTTCAATCTCGAGGTTAGGCTCTGCGGTTCTTACGTTGTCTAAGTAGATATAGTCTTTTACAACATCAAGTGCACTATTACCTATCTCGAAGCGCTGCTCCTTTCCGAGGTTGTTGTACATTACTTTCGTTTTCTGCAGATTAATTTTAAGACCCACCTTTCTGCTCACCTTGTCTAACTCCGTAATCATGAGTTGCAATTCGTCCCCTGAGTTACTCAGCAATGCCATGTCATCGGCAAAGCGCAAGTTACTAAGGTATACTCGAATAACTCTTATCCCTAACTGTTCCCATTATAGGCATCTGAAAACCTCCTGTAAGCACGCGGTAAATAGCATTGGGCAGATTGTGTCCCCCTGCCTTACACCCTGCTTGATTGGTATTCTGTTGCTTTTTTATGAAGCACTATGGTAGCACTCGATCCTTTGTAGATTTCTTCCAAGATGTTTTTATATACTTCATCGACGCCCTGATTACGCAGTGTCTGCATGACGGCTGGTATTTCTACTGAATCAAACGCCTGCTTGTAATCTTTGAAGGCTATGTATAGTGGTTGGTTATACTCTGAGCATTTCTCTATTACCTGATTGATAGTATGAATGTGGTCAATTTTTTTTTAATTTTTATTTTATTAGAATACCCTCAGGGCCCGTAGGGCATTACAGAGGGGGTGGGTTGTTGAGTAGCCTGTTCTAAATCCTGCTTGTTCCTTTGGTTGATTGAATTCTAATGTTTTCTTTACTCTGTTAGCAATTACCTTTGTAAATAGCTTGTATACTACAGAGAGCAAGCTGATCGGCCCGTATTTCTTCAAGTTCTTGTCATCTCCTTTCTTATGTATTAAGATGATGTTAGCGTTCTTCCAAGACTCTGGTACCCTTCCCGTCAGGAGACACCTCGTAAACAGGGTGGCTAGTTTTTCTAACACAATCTGTCCTCCATCTTTCAGCAGGTCTGATCTTACCTGATCCTCACCAGCAGCTTTGCCTCTTTGCATGCTCTCTATAGCTTTTCTGACTTCTTCTATCATTACTGGTCGGGTGTTCTTTGGGTTATTGCTAGTTCTTGTAGTATTAAGGTCGTGGTTGTCTCGGCTACTGTACAGATCTCTGTAAAACTCCTCCGCTATTTTAACTATCCTATCCATATTGGTAGTTATTTTGCCTTCTTTGTCCCTTAGTGCACACATCCGACTTTTGCCTATCCCAAGTTTCCTCTTCACTGCTTTGACGCTTCCTCCGTTTTTTCAGAGCATGTTCAATTCTCCCCATCTTATACCTTCTCACATTGCATACCTTACGCCTATTATTCAACTTCGAAAGCTCTGCCAGTTCTATTTTGTCTGTTGTACTTGAGACTTTCATGAGTTGACGCTTCTTAATTAGGTTCTTCGTTTCCTGGGAAAGTTTGCCAATGCCCTGTCTAACTACCCTGCCTCCAACTTCCACTGCACACTCCGTAATGATACTCGTCAGATTATCATTCATTGTATCTACGCTAAGGTTGGTTTCCTCACTAAGAGCCGAGTACCTGTACTGCAGCGACACTCTGAATTCCTGTACTTTCCCTCTCAGTGATAGCTCATTGACTGGCTTCTTGCGTATCAGTTTCTGTCGTTCCTTCTTCAAGTCTAGGCGAATTCGGGACCGTACCATTCTATGGTCACTGCATCGTACCTTGCCAACCACTTCCACATCCTGCACGATTCCTGGGTGTGCAGTCATTATAAAGTCTATTTCGTTCTTATTTCCGCCATTAGGGCTCCTCCATGTCCACTTGCTGTTTTCTCGTTTTCGGTAGAAGGTATTCAAAATCCGCAAATAATTGCGTTCTGCGAATTCTACTAGTAGCTCTCCTCTGGCGTTCCTAGTGCCGATGCCATAATCTCCTACTGCCTGGTCTCCAGCCTGCTTCTTCCCTACCTTTGCATTAAAGTCGCCCATCACTATAGTATACTGTGTTTTTACCTTACTCATTGCCCATTCCACGTCTTCATAGAAGTTTTCAACTGAAGCGTCATCATGGCTGGATGTACGCGCGTAAGCCTGTACTACCTTCATCTTGTATCTTTTATGCAGTTTAATTACAATACCTACCACCCTTTCATTAATGCTATAGTATTCCTCTATGTTGCCAGCTATGTTTCTGTGAATTAGGAACCCCACTCCCTTTTCTCTTCTGTCTGCCAAGCCCCGATAGCAAAGGACGTGCCCATTCTGTAGCACAGTAGAGGCCTCATCTGTCCTCCTAATCTCACTGAGCCCGATTATATCCCATTTAACACCCTCTAGCTCCTCGAATAGTACACCTAGACTTCCCTCACTAGATAAGGTTCTAGCGTTAAATGTTGCCAAGTTCAGGTTCCAAGTTCAGTTGAGTTCAGGAACTTGAACTCGCTCTATACCAACCCTAATCCTGTACGACGTTTAATGAACTTGTTGATGATGCAAGCAAGAACAAACATGCAGCCTATCAACGCTCAGAAAATTCACAGCTCCTTCAATTGATCAGCCAGTCACTAAGCCAAAGCGAACGTCGCGTTCTTCTCGATGTCCTCTCGAAGTACGTTTACTTGTTCGACATCCCCCAAAACAGCCAAGCGTATTCAATGCCAGCTTCTCGAATACGTCATTGGTTCAACACCTCGTCGGCGCGTACCATACGGCAGAAACCTTACAGAGTGGCACCGTCGAATTTCAAGATTAGCTACGAGCAAGTACAAGAGATGCTAACGAAGGGGTTGATTCAAGAGTTGGCCAGTCCCTGGGCCGTGCCAGTCATTCTTGTGAAGAAGAAAGATAGTACGGGAAGATTCTGTGTTGAGTATCGCTGACTGATTTTCGGTAGCAAGAAGGACGTCTATCCACTACCTCGTATTTGTACGGCATAGACTGTTCAAATTTGGCTTCCCATTTTTCTTCCGTTGATTTAAGATCCGGTTATTCATTAACGAGGGTATCGTACTGGCAGACGTGGTGCCGCTAGGTGTTATACGAGGGAATATTGGTCAGCTGCCAGCTCGTAATAAGTTCACGTGCTACGTGACGCCAAACAGGCTCATAAATAGTGTGCCACACTCGCCGCCATGGCTACAGGTCGCGCTGAGTGACACTCCCACGTTTAAGTTCACATATAAACCCAATAAAGTGGCTGGCGGATAGCTGCCGTGCTAACGCAGTGGTAGAGCATCGAAAGCGTTATTCGAAGGTCGCAGGCTCGATTCCTGATCACTGCAAGTTATCTTTTCACCCACTTTTTTTCTTCACATTCACATTACAATTGGGTTTATCAACTTCTCCTATACATTCCTTGCAATAATGTCTGTTAGATCTCAATTAAATTGTGTCAAAACATGGGAAAACAAGCTCTTAAGTGTACACTTCTTTCCCTGTTTCCCTGATATATATATATATATATATATATATATATATATAATGATATAAGGGAAAGGAGTGTATACCTAAGGGCTCGTTTTTCTGTGTTTTCAACACAATAATAATGAGATCTAACAGACAGTAATGCCAAGGAATGTACAGGGGAAGTTATTAGAACCAATGGAATGTAAATAAGAAGAAAGAAAAGTGGATGAAAAAGTAACCAGCCGTGAGCAGGAAACGAACCTACGACCTTCGAATAACGCGTTCGACCCGCTTTTCTTTCTTCTCATTTACATTACAATTAGGCCAAAACACTTCCCCAATACCGTACTTGGCAGTTATTGTCTGTTAGATCTCATTATTATTGTTTAAAACACGAAAAACGAGCCCTTAAGTATACAGTTGTTTTTCTTATTCATTAACGAGGGTCTTGTACTCGCAGACTGGGTGCCTTTAGGTTGTATATGGGGGACAATTGGTCAGCTGCCAGTTAGTAATAAGTTCACGTGCTACGTGACGCCAAACAGGCTCATAAAGAGTGTGCCACACTCGCCGCCATGGCTACTAGTGGCGCTGACTGACACTCCCACGTTTAAATTGACGTAGATACCCAATAAAGTGGCTGGGGGGATAGCTGTCGTGGTAGCTCAGTGGTAGAGCATCGAACGCGTTATTCGAAGGTCGCAGATTCGGATGCTGCCCACGGCAAGTTATCTTTTCACCCACTTTTGTTTCTTCTCATTTATATTACAATTGGTCTAATTACTTCCCCAATACCATCATTGGCATTATTGCCTGTTAGATCTCAATATATATATATATATATATATATATATATATATATATATATATATATATATATATATATATATATTTATATATATATATATATATGTATATATATATATATATATATATATATATATATATAAATATATATATAAATATATATGCTGCCGCAATCAACCTGCAGAGAAGAGCTCGCGCAACATGACAGGAGGAAGACGAACGAAGTTTTTGCCCGGTCCTCTTTACGAGCGCCTTGCGTGTAATTAAAGTGAGCTCTCCTATATGCGACTTCTGTTGTGTCTGCGTCGTGACACTGTTGAAGGTGCTGGGTACATGTCCAGGAACCCTTCCAACAGCCCGGGACCTAGTCCACAATCACTTCCGCTCGTCAAAACACCTATTCACCACGCCAGCCACCGCCTGTTAAGCCTGAGCTCAGAGTTCGGTCCTTCGCCGGAAAACACGACCACGCCCGGAAAAAGTAGCCCCGCCATTACCAGCCCAAGGACGACACAGGTGACTGTTTTCACCCCCGAAAATCCCTGTGAATTTCCATAGCAACATATATGAGGACACAGATGACTGCCTTGAGCAGTTCGAGCGCACAGCCAACGTTAACGGGTGGAACGCCATGCAGAAGCTAAGGTACGTGTATTTCCCTCTTAAGGACGGGGCTCGCACATGGTTCACGAACCACGTGTGGTCAACGGGGGACGAGTTCCGGTTTAAGATATTGGACATCCTTCGCAAACACCGAAAGGAGGGAGCATGCACAACGACTTCTCCAATCATGGATTCAAAAGCCAAATGAATCTGTTGCTATGTTTGTTGAGTACATGGCTCGTCTCTTTTATCCAGCCGATCACGATATGTCCGAAAGCAGAAAGATCAGCCACCTCATGCGCGCTGTGTAAGAGCAGCTCTTGGCTGGTCTCGTGCGGAACCCACCTTCAAGCGTCGATGAATTTTTGAAGAAGGAAACCGCCATCGAACTCGCACTACAGCTACACTACCGCCAGTATGACCACCCAAACAGTGGACAAATCAGCGCAACCGCCGTGACCGCTCGTGACACCTGACGAGCGTTCTTTCCGTGACGTGATACGCGAAATAGTGCAAGAAGATGTGAACAAGCTCCCCACCACACCGAATGACTGCGTGATTGCGTCGGTCGCAGACGTTGTGTGCCAAGAGATAAGGCAAGCGCTTTCACTTCCCGAGCCGAACACTGACACGGTTAGGCCAACGTATGCGGAAATTCTCCGTCGACAGCGATCTAACGTGCCGCCACCACAGCATTACCTCCAGCAACAGCCGCCGACAGTGCCTTGGTACTTTAAAAAAACTTCGACGCCGTTGCGAACCTCCACTCCACAAAACCGAAATCTGGCGTGCCCCTGACTACAGGCCCTCGCTCTTCCATTGTGAGGAAGCAGGCCACATCGTGCGGTATTGTCCTCACCACGTCACCGGGTACCAAGGAATTTCCGTCCACTACCGCTCGGCGCTATTTCAACGGAAGACGAAACATCGATACGAGCATGACGACCCCGTGGGACGTTTCTCCTGGGTTGCGGTCACGCTCGTCTCGCCTGGTCATATTCCTCAATCCAATACAGGTAGCTCCACGGACATGGCGAGAGGAAGATCTCCCAGTCCACACCAGGGAAACTAAAAGCAGCGACCTTAAAGGAGGGAGGTTGCAAATCACCAAAGAGTTGTAAATCCCCCATTACCGCCGCACTGAAGCGCCACACATTTCCAATGAGTCGACGAAAGACGACATTGTCACCGCCGTCACTACACTTTCAACTGATGGTCACTGACGTGACCACACTGGTCGACACTGGGGCGGACTTTTCAATAACGAGTGTGAATCTGGCAGACCAACTCAAGAAGATGAAAATGGAATGGACGGGAACGCAAGTTAGAGGAGCTGGAGGCCAGCTGCTGACGCCTACCACGAAGTGCATCGCATGAATCAAGATCGAGGATTCATCATTTTTCGCAACCTTCGTTAATCTTTCTGAGTGCTGTAAACAGGCCATTCTGGGTATGGATTTCTTGCGGGTGTACGGTGCCAACATAAGTATACCGGAAAGGTACTCAGCGGACCATAGCGCAGCACTGAAGCGCACATCCATGCGCATCATTGACGACATGACCATGGCCCCCTTATCATGCCGCCTCGTCGCTGTCACGTGTAACACGCAGCATACTGGAGAAAGTGTCGCGGAACAAGTGTCTACTCGTTTACTCTCTCGAGAAATCTCCATTGGCAGAAGTCTCGACAGTGTAGTGTCTGAGCAAGCAGAGGTCCTGTTGACGAACTTCAGCAACGAGCGTAGATACATCCAGGGGGTACCACAGTTGCATACTTCGAAGAAATTGTAGAATACCATTAGTGCCTTCATAGTGCAACAGGCAGAGACACCAGCCGCTTCCACACCACCACCTGTTCAGGTGAGCACAGATTTATCACTAGCGCAGAGGCAGAAGCAGATGTTCTCGGCCAGTCCGACGATTGTTTTTCATAGACCTCGAGGTTAAATGAAACGCCACTGACAAAGCACTAAATTATAACAGAAGAGACGGCTAGGCCAATTAAACCAAACCCACTTCGTGTGGCACCGAAAGAGCACGAAGCAATCCAAGAACAAGTCCACAAAATGCTCGACGATGACATCATTCAGCCGTCAAAATGTCCTTGGGCGTCACCGGTAGTGCTGGTTAAGAAGAAAGACGGCAGCTTACGCTTCTGTGTGGACTACCGCAAGCTGAACCGCGTGACTAAAACGTATACCCATTACCGCGTATTGACCATT